>OMNS01049679.1:0-15470 GCA_900303225.1 Laemonema laureysi | reverse complement strand
AGAGGGGAAACTGAGCATATGGCAGCCATGTGGTTCCAGGGATGCTTCAGAACTATGTAAAACAGTACGATGGGTAAAGCAGTGGCATAATGTTTATATATAATGTTTTATATAACTGTGTCTATGGGTTTCGTTGTTATAGTGCATTATCCTAAGCAGTTCATAAAGTAACAGTGCATCCTGTAGACATTGGATTGCACCCAAAAAAAAACTTCCCTTGATGCAGTGGCAGAGGCTCAATCCAGTAAACACTATTGGCTCTGAGAAAGGCTGCAGTCTGCTATACATGAGACTTAATGACATGGAACAACAGACGAGACTGGTAGCTGGGAGAGGGCTGGTGGCTGGGGGGGGTGGAAACCTCAATTCTTCCCATTATGATAATGTTCAGCAGGCAGCTGAGAAATGCCGGAGATGGGAGGAAAGACATTCACAAAGTACTTAAGGCCTCAATCTGTCATTGACTGCCACACATACATCAATGCAAGGCGTCAAATCCTGTGAATAGAGGGCTGAAATTGGCACAGCTGACTTTGTTATAGTGACTGTCGGCGAAGGGGTCAAACACTACGAAAAACCACATTCAAGGTTATCACATTCTCATTTACTGCTGGCCATTCCTGGCACATCGTGGTTTGAATATACGACAGACAGAGCCAGTGAACTTCAGATAACTTGGTAACCCAACAGTTCTGTTTCGCCGGTGAAATACAAAGTTACATTCAATGTAATGGGTAGGAATGACATTAAAGACTTTTTTCCAGCCTTGCATTTGGTTGGTGCTGATGGATGTAACCCCACATCCCCTCCAGATGGTTGCACCTTGGGTGGGCGCTCAGAACTGCTGTTGTGTGCCAAGACCTGCAACTCTCTCACCAACTACGCCAAGTTATATTTAGGACTGCCATTTTGAACTATGCCAACTATGGCGGCAAACATGGATCCATTCTCATACGTATAGCAATTAGGTTTGGGAAAAGGAGGTCTTAGATCAGCACATTTTCCTAATTGAAGCCTCTGTTTAGCCACAAACATTCTCAGCACATGACCCCGAGACAACCGTGTAGAGGATGGAAAACATGTCGGGTAAAATATGACATCATTGCAAGGGCCGAAGAAGGGGTTTGTCAATGGGCCTGCGTCTTGCTGAGGATAGACAGATGACCATGGGTGTCTGCTTTGCTGGCACGTCTTCAGGTGCTGGGGTGCCTCTACTCCAGTGAGACGCATAGCAGCAATTCACTTTATTAAACGCTGCAAGTTGGATAGTACTGGCATTAAACAGTGTGACCCTGCACAAGCAGCTATTATTCTTGCACTCAGCTAAAAAGGTTCTGAATTTGGATTTCAATTACTTTAGCTTTTTCTTTTACTTCCTTTAGGTTGGAACTTCAAAACATTACAATCGAGTTTATTGAGAGTGGATCATAATCAGAAATTAACGTAACTGACATTTTGTTTCAAAGGCCTTCACACCAACAAAGGGTCTCCAATATGCTTAACTGGACAGATTGCAGCCAATCCCGCTGTCTACATCTGGACATCTGAGTGGGGAAGAATCCGCTGGGATGCCTGGGACATCAGCAGGATTCATGCAGCATAGCACTGATGCAGCAAAGGCACATCTGTGGTTGTTGACACTAGACTGGAGGTCCTTGGGTTTCTTCTCAAAGAGCGAGCACTACTCTGGGGCCAAGTGCACATTCCTCTGGTGCACATTGGCTAATTGGGCTTCCCATTGTTACAGGTTCGTGGTTGCCCTACTGCCTTCCTTAATTACTGGGTTACAATGAGATTAACCATGGCTTTCTGGACATGTCCTGTTGCCCTGCGATGGATATGTTTCTACACACGGGTCTACCACAGTGATCTAGCGCCGGGCCACTCATTTGAAAGGCATGGGAGGTGCTTCACGCACTGCATTTATTTATTCCATCTTCATCAAATCGTGATGACATAACAAACATTGGCAGCATTCCTTTCAAGTGACTGCGAAGAGATTTGCGACTATCAATATCAAGCTGTGTTCAGAGAGAGGCAGAGCTATGCAAGCTGTGTCACACTGCAGCAGCTACCAATTTGTTCAACCAAAGACCATAAAAAAAAAAGAAAGTTCAATTGTTGAAGGGTTAAAGGTTATTGTTGATCAGCCTTGTTTCAATACCAAAGGTAGGGCTAAAGTGTATGTTGAGAATGATTTCTGTCTGCTTCGCCTTCTAAAAGCAAGACAAAGGGATCCTTGCACTTGGGTCTGTGGGGCTGAAGAAAAAGCTTAAGTTGTTTTTACGTCCTGTTTGGTGAGTTAAAGGTATAATGACAGCAGTGTTTCTGCCGCAAGGTATGTGTTCTACATAGAAAAGTCACCTTTTACGATAAATACTGAGGCTTTCCTTTGAATACCCTCAGGGAGCACACAGCAGGGAAGACGCATAATCTAAAACTCCCCTCTGCCTGTCTTTCTGTCAAAAAAAAGGTGGTAAATCAAGGTAAGAAAAGGGTCGACACTTGTGTTGTGTTGACCCTGAATATTCAGAGCCTCTGATCTAAAGCAGGGTTTCCCATGAATGTATTAGACTATGGCAGAAGAACATCCACCACGTCACATTATTTAAGTCCACGGAACCAAACAAGAAGCCTGTATGGCAACCCTTCTTATTAATAAGCCTATACATCCATTCTCATCCACTCATGGTGCAGTGATTTTAGTTTGATGTCCAATACAAGCCCATTTCATTGCTCAATGGCATTAAACAAATCAGATGGCGTATTTCAGGAAAGTCATGTTCTGAAGACAGAACATTTACATTTCAGTCTTGAATAGCCAACGGCGACACTTGCAGCAGAATAGACCAAGGTAGGGACTGTCGGCAAGTGCTCTCGACAATGGAGTATGTAGGGACCGTTGGCAAGCAGCAGAATTTCAAAGTGCAATAACTTTTAATTACTCAAAGAATTGTTCTATTTCAATCTATTGTTACCTGAGAAAGAGAGTCTTTAACATTTAACAGTTAATAAATTACCAAATAATAACAAATAACCTTTAGCTTCACATTTAAACACTAGTTAGTAGGCCTACTGACTGTAGGCATTATTTTCTGTAAATATTATATTGTCATAAAAGTACATTCATGACAAAAGGTTAGAGACCCCTGGTCTATTCCCACCTGTGATTTGTTGGAAATAGTTTATGTGTGTTCATCTCAAACACTTGTTACAGATGTTGTATTTCACAAATAAATATAAATCTACTTAGTTAGGTTGAAAATGAATTGGGCATTTTCCCGGGGGGGACACTCTCTTTATTTGTCAAACAGAAAGCAGATAAACAGGCTTGTTTTCTTCCATAAAATGCCACATCATACGTTCTCATGTTGACTTCCACAGGGACAGCTTTGGACAAACTAGATCATCTCACTTCAATTAAAATGAGTTAACCCAGAAGGAACTGATTTGATTTACCAAATAAAAGTTGATTGCAAAATGGACCAGCCGCACTCCTGGCCTATCTGCCATTATAAAATAATGCATCGGCACAAGAGAGTATGGTCAGATCAACCCTGATGAAATCGGCAGGATTACAAAATAATAACACATGCAAATAGTTAGCATAGTGTCTGCTGTGTGCGTATGGCAGACTGTTCCCTGCACCCTGCTGTGTTTGCCCATTCAAACTAAGAAAGACCCATCACAAAGTAGCAGAGAACAGAAAACCACTGGGGCCGTTACTCACCTTCCTTTCATCTGCTTCTTCAATCTGTCCTCTATTTAGTCTGATTGGTCACACATCACATTGATGAATACAGCAATTACAAATACTAACGGGAAATCGCTTGAGTTGTAAAAAGCCAACAACAAAGCTTTGGGCGAAATAACATCTGTCACCATTATCACCACGACATGGATTTGGACGTTACAAACTGGAGTCAATCGGATGAGCAAGTGTCCCAGTAAACTACCACATGTTGCCGTCTTCAAGGGTTGTGACCACAATTTATTTGCAGCACACGAAAGAAAATCTATTATGATCTGCATATGCTGATAACGATCAACCAGTATAACGTATTGTGTAATTATAATGTAATGCAGGGAAACACGGAATACTACCATGTAATCTGTTGTTTCAATGCATTAAGCCATTCAAGGAATGCAGATGTTTGTTTACAGATGTTAATAGGTGGTGAAGCTAATAAATTGTGAAATTGTTAAGAGAGATTGTTCCCCACCTTGACTACCAACATCCCACATAAAATGGAAAGGCAGTCAGGTGTTGGGAGAGAAATTATCCAGTGGAGGTGAACACATATTACATGCTGAAGGGAGGTAGGTTACTGCACTGAACCCATTGAAACCACCGACTAGCTTTGATTGATATATGGTTGTGCTGTGGTGCAGATAAGATCCAGCCTGCGTGCAAGAATCACATCCATTTTCATCAGCCACTTGGTTTCAAGAACAACTTTTTTGGAGGAAACCCAATAGCCTCTCTTTTCATGCCTGTAAGGGAGTATTAAGGAGACACTGGATATGTCCCAGATTACAATGTTATTTCCACTTTTGTGTGTGCATCACAGTTAATATTAAACGGGGAGTTGAGGGGCTTCGTTTCCATGGAGACAATATCCAATGTCGGACATGGTGAATTTTGAAAGAAAATGTGGTTACCTTGGAAACAACCATGCGAGTGGTGAGCGGGTTTAATGGGAGGGAAGTGAGAAAAGACGCAAAGATATCCATCAAGATAGTGATTGCATGTCATATATCATGCACCCTCCTCCATTCAGTCAACGAGGACAGAGGACACAGTCCAAATATTATTCAGTTTTTCTTCTTAAATAATTTAGCGGAAAAGGGATGGAAGAATTTGTTCTGATTAGAGGAGTCATTTTAAATGCATTTTGCATGCAGGCATACTGGTACATGTCCTCACATTTAATCTTGGAAACAATGTCTAATATGTGGGCTAGATTAAATTGTATTAATTGACTCAAGCCTAGCTACATGTGTAGCAATGATGTTGACAGTTATCTGCCAACAACATCTCTAGTTGGCTGTTCACATCTGCCTTAAATAAAAGATATATATAAGAGCTCTCCCTGTAGCCTGATCTTAGCTCTCATACAAACCATCAATGCTCATCATGGAACAGCTTTTGGTTTCTTTGGAACTCACCATAGACCACTCTGAATAGAAAACATGCAAATAAACTCAGCATGGGCCAACTGATAAACTGATGCTTGAAGCCAGCTGGCTGAACTTCTGTGACAGGGCAAGCAAATAACCCCATCCCATTCCAAGGTCCTACTTTTTGTTTTTGGTATCCTTGTTAAAAATGTTAGGGTTGTCTGAAGGACTTCCCAAAAAGTATTTGTGAGCTGAAGACACAGTGGCACAGCAGCCTCTTAAGAGATCCAGCCTGGCACTGCATAGCCTGAAGGGACCAAGTCCCGTCCCAGGAGATAAAAGACAGACTGCGATGCAAAGACTAACATCCCAGAGTTGGACAACCAAATGGTTATACAAGGTTTCAGTATGGCTTGTGTTCGTATTATTAGTAGCTTACGGCTGGATTGGGAAACCCCCGACATTAACCATAAACAATGTGAAAATTAGTCCTACTCAAAGCAAGATGAATGATGACATTAATGAGAGGGTACTTAGCATTAAGCAAACATTAAAAAGAATTGAATAAGCATTGAGATTCATATTAATAATTAAAGCAGTACCATTTTGGTTCAAACAAACATGAAATTAATAGAAAGATTAATAAATCAGCTATAACAGAACAAGCTAGAATTCATTAATTAATAAACAAGAGAACAGAGAGAGAGGTGGTACACATTTTGTACTTCTTGGTCAATAGACCATGGGCAGGTAGGTACATTTATATAATCAATAAAAGTCTGCTGATTTAGAAGAAAATTCATACAGTATGGTGCACTGTACCATATAAAAACTGGCCATAATTTTAAACAGCTTTAAATGTTCTTTCTCAGCTATAAATCGACACACTTAGGATATTGTCAGCTTTCTTTGATTCAATGTATAGTCTAACTAAGAGAGATGTTTCAAAATCAAATCATAGGTATGATTTGAGAGCCGTAAAGGGGGAGAGAGAGAGAGAGAGAGAGAAGAGAGAGAAAGAGAGAAAGAAAAAGAGAGAGCAGAAAAGAGCACGATTTAGAAACTAAACAACCGAGAGAGAAAACATCCCCTCCCTCTCTACATCTTTCCACCATTGAGGTCTAAAATCAGCTCATACAGAGGCAGGAGCAGTCAACTAGAAACAGATATTCTCACAGCACTAATAGCTGACAGATGGCTAACAAAATTACTCCAATAATAGCTCTTAAATATTACCTACAGCACCTTTAAGCTTGTGAATAAAATCAACATACTGTCCATCAATCTGGACCCCCATTCCGATAGTATCACTGAATGGAGTTACAGCTCATTAAAAGGCGACAGCCTCAGATTACAAGAGCTCCAACACACAACAAGGATAAACACCAACTATGGACCATATGGGGAGGTTTGCGCTTGGGACTCTCACTTTCTCTTTCAACAATCCAACGCTGCCACACAGATGTCAGCCTGCATATATAATTCATATTGACATCTTGACATCCAACATGTTTTCACAAGCAGTCAAGTCCAGCTACATTTCCACTCTGATCTAGACTGTTGTAACCCTACAAGGAGAGCGAAAGTGAATCGATATTAATGTCTCGAGAAGGGTAACTTTCAGAACAGTCGAATGTTCACTGCATAACACAGCAGCTTGATTATATAACATACTAAAGATTCCCTGTCACCTAAACCTACTGAACTTTATTTGGAGAGATATAGCTGTCCCTTATAAATCCACCAATGCTTACACACTACCTACTTTTAGCTCACTGCACTCTGGCAGCTTTAGAGGCGATCAATATCCTCTGATCTACAACTAAAAAAGGTCATTGAACATGTCAAACACTGAACATCCATCTATCCACACTATCTTATCCTGGAATTTTTATATTATGTCACTGAATAGAGTTTCATGCACAAGAGTAGTCTCCTCTGTAAGACAAAAGTACAGAGTCTGTTAATATGTGTAGAAGGAGGAGATGAGGTGCTGAACTATAAGAGAGTGTAGCACACAGGTTGGACATAATCTAGATCGATGACAGTACAAGTGCGCTGAACCTGGCTAATGAGTCCATAGCCGGGTTAATAAGAAGCAAGATATATTATGTCAGGTGCATGGCTTGGTGAACTTTCAGTCTACACCTACTTTTCATACCAGGTTTCACTCAAAGGGAGAACATAAAACTTCTTTAGTCATCATTTTAAACTAAAACGACAACAATGTTTGCTTCCACTGGCGACAGAGACGATTCCAATCCCATATTCACTTTACATTAAACCTACTACATACTTGCCCAGTCTTGGCCACCCCTCCACCGCTGCCCCTCTGATAAAGACCTAGATTCATTTTGATGGAGAGACATTTAAAAATCGTCTCCAATATGTCTCCACATAACCCTGCAACATTGCCACTGAACCTGGCAGTGCAGATGTGAGACTGTAGGCTATTAATGGGAAGGAGGAGCTGTGGGAAAAGCAGACAGCAGGACTTGGTTGCTGCTTTGACTGAGGACTGGTCTGCCCCATTGCCATCACAGTAAAACAGACAGCAACAGGAAAGCTTAAAAAAATAAAAATAAATCATGGCCAGAAAATTGTAAGCTCACCATTCCAACAACATACTTGTGGCTGATCCCAGGGAACGTGTACCTAATCAAGGTAATTGTTATGAGTCACTCATTGTTATTCACTGATGTTTGCCCGTTTGTGCTATTGTGTTTCCTTAAAAGAGGATTGCTACAAGAACAATATAGTAATCACCTGATCATCTAGTTTGTGTTGCTTAAATAGCCAAATCACCAACCTTTTTGGAAACAATTGAAGAACAATGCACGTCAATACAGTGAAAATTGAGGAACCAGGTTTGCTATTGTAGACCGAAAGTATCAGACCGCTGGTCTTGTGTGTCTCTAAGGGAAACATGTGTACCATGGGTGTGGCCACCCTGTTCAAAACACAATGAGAAACACTAACATCTTTCGCAACAGTCTGCCTTTTGGACATTCCCAAAAAAACTAAACAAAACAAAGAAAAATAAATCTGTATTTAGCCCTAACATGAATATAGTGAATATAACAATATTATTTTGGTGCACTGTGCAGACCTAATGCACAACTAGGACTAAGCTGTAACTCTTTGCCTATTCAATTAGAATACTGTAGATTGTCAATAAAAAAAACAGTAGCAGACAGGACTCCCTAGGAGAGTTGTATTGTCTGAATAAAACACGCTATCAAGAAACGTCAATGCATTGCCTTGGGTGGTCTCCTTTTTCACAGCAACAGGCACCAAAACACACCATCTGAAGAGAAATTGAAGGCAGATTTTCTCAGATTTCCCAAATCTTCAACTGTTAAGTATGGACACTCAAAATGTCATGTCAGCTCCATCTTTCGTTAACTACTTTCAGGTTTAACCTATGGGCTTTTTTTAATGCAGAAAGTGGGGTATAATTTATATCAGGGATAGAAGACTCCAGTGGCTGCTAAGAGGTAATTTACATCATGATCACGACAATTACAGAAATCGGATTAACATGAACTCGACAAAATCTCGAGTTTAAGTCGAGTCTGAGCCCTCAGTGCTCAAGTCCAAAAAATGTAGTTTAGTCTCAGGCAAGTCACCATAACATGAGTCAGAGTCATCAGTGCTCAAGCAATTCTAAAATAATAACAATAATAGAAAAGCTTGAGTGAAGAAGACGAAATTATTGCAATTATTGTTAATTCAAGTCATATAATTTGTCCTGTCACAATGAAACAATACTGTGTATTCCTTTGGTAACTGGAAATATAAGTGGCATATTCCTAATGTTCATAAACAAGGAAGTGAATTTCAAAATAGACATGACGTTTCCTGTGGGGAAGTGCAATGATTGGTCAATGTTTTGGTGCATGGACACGTATGCAAGCTTGTGCTCATTTTATAGGGATTGGTCTAAGTTCTACACGTTAGTATTGTTAGTCATCTACCGGCATTCAGCAACTGGCTGCTGATGATCTCCTTTATCATTCCTTCCGTGTTTCACTGCAAGCTTAGTCGCACTTTGACAAAAAAAAACTGCTGAGCTTTTAGTCAATTCTAATCGCATGCTTAAAGAGGTTTATGAACGAACGCTGATGTACTGGCCAAGTAGGCACACAGTCAGGGAATCTTCCTACTCAGATGCAGTTGGAGGTTTAGCAACAGCAGGAAGCATGTGGGCATAGAGTAGGTGGATGTGTAAGAATACCAAAGTACTAATCTCACATGCCTGCAAATATCAACGACCACAAAGACCCCACCCACCGCTCACACTTCAAGAGAACGTTTACTGTTTACTTCCTGTGATTTTAACCTTGATGAAAATGACGGGATTACCAGATGAACCGTGTCAAGGGCAGAGGGAAACATTGCTCTTCTGTAGCAGGAATGACTATTTGGTTTCTCCCCTGGCTGGCATGATGAATGAGACTATTGTGGGTAACCACACTCACAAATACACACTAAACAATGTATGTGGTCAACATACTCATCTCTGCAAGAAATCAGGAATGGAAAGAAAGTGCCTTGTTTGTTTTCCACCAACACCAACACATTCAAGCTGGATGCACTGGTGAAGCATGGGAAACACCGTTAGAGGAGTAGCTGGTGAAAGAAATTAGGCAATGATTTTTTTGGGGTTTTACAGCAAATGTACTTTTCTGAACAACATTTAAAGATGTTGGGGATGAAACCGAGAACTCAGACTGAAGCGCAAAAAGGTCTGGTTGTTTCCTGCATGCCCTGACCGATTCCACGCTGGTTTAACTGCCATTTTTTCAGAAGACTAAGACTAAGAATGAAGTCTGACAACAAAGGGCCATTAAAATTTGTCATCCATCAACACTGACACACGAGCACTTTTCCGAGTGTGTCCTATTCACTGCAAAACTGTCAGTGCCTCGGATTGATGACCATGGCCCTACATATCACTTCTGCTTTATTCATTTCAGATGCTTCCCAGACCAAAACCACTCATATCGCTCACGCAGCCAAACATCCAAATCTCAGGGTTTCAGAGGCTTACATTTTCCACCCTAACATCACAGTTCCTCAGAACACCGCCACTACACATATTTGCAAGAGGGAATTTTTTTTACAAATCCATGGGGGGTAGGGTAACATGTGCAACGCATGGGTGTTTGGGAGAGTCAGCAACAGAATAATAAACCGATCTGCTGCAGCTAGGCTGGCTGCATCATGCATGGATGCACAGCTGGGCTATGCTTGGCCTAAGCAAGTCCAAGTATAACCTAGTCTCACGAATCAGACTTTAGATTAACATCTAAAGTGTGATTTGTTTCATTTTCTTTCTTTCTTTCTTTATGTATTTCGACCAATCATGTTGCTGGGGGTGGGGATCTGTAGACATGAATTACATGGAATGGGTCTCTAATGGAAACAACCTGAGCGGTGGAACCACAGAGCCAGGAGAGGACTGATAACTAAAACAATATAGCATCATCATCCCATTGACCATATCCTTCCTTGGCCAACAGCGAACACAAACTCGGCCAGCACTGGTAAACAAAAGTTTTCACGTAGAGGGTGGGAAGACGAGGTAAACTGTCCTGTCCGTACACCAACATCCTGAGACAAAGTGTCAAAGGTTTATAATCAAACCTGTGTAGTAGACTGGCCACTGTAGAAATACATTTGTTAAAATCATCTTCTGAAATCTCCATCTTGCACTCGCGAATTAGTTCTTCAGAAGAATATATCCATAACAAAACAGGAAACACTGCGTAACTCCGCCCCACAACATACAAGTTGTTTCAGGTAAAACAAATCTACAAAAGTAGTTTTTAATGGCAAAATTTTAAAAAGATGGTTCAACAACAGAGGTGGTAAAACTAACTCAATTGTAAGTCGATTCAATTGGCGAAAGAAATATCTTAATGTATGTGAAAAAGTGCCAGGACACTCCATTTGTTTGCTGGAGAAAAGAAATGAGAATATGCACTCTCATACACATTGTCTAAGTAACAGATGAGAAGCCATTTCCCACTATGCTGACATCTGGAGAGGTGAGCCAGAAAACATGTCTAATCGAAACGCATTACAGTTAATGGCCATAGAAGCTTGTGTGCAGGTCTGCTGACTATCAGCCTGTCCACTAAATGTCTCCGCTCAGCAGACGGGTGCTGCGCAACCAGCGAGACAGACCGCAGGGGGGTGTCAGGAGGTCTTCACTGGCCTGCGGAGATGGGGAGGGCAGGGGCAGGGACTGGGTGGAGGACAGCACTGAGAGGAAGAGCTTCTATGACTACACCATGTTCTGAGCACTGTAGTCAAAACAAACTATGTAGGAGAGCACACCCCACAGAGCACAGAGCACACGGGCCCCAGCCCTGTTGGCTTGCCAGGTTGCATCACAGGAAAGGGGTTTGGGGACATCTGGGTGTAGGAACCGTGGAGGAGGGGGGGTGGTATCTCCAGGAAGCATCTGGCCAAGCGCAGGTGGGTGTTGAGGAACACGTAGGGTCAAAGGCTCACTGGGGTCATAGTGGCTTTTCATCTGC
Organism: Laemonema laureysi; assembly: GCA_900303225.1. Taxonomy (NCBI): domain Eukaryota; kingdom Metazoa; phylum Chordata; class Actinopteri; order Gadiformes; family Moridae; genus Laemonema; species Laemonema laureysi. The sequence goes on along the minus strand of OMNS01049679.1, from coordinate 3,801 downwards.
ACTGTGTGGGACTGTGTGTGTGGTTAGCCACAGCTGGCTGGTCTTGGTGCCAATGTATTGAAAGCGCAAGTGGTCCAGAGGTCAGTGTTGATTGAAAAGTGGAGAATGCCTCTGTTACCAATACTGGACACAGGCTAACCGGCAAACAAACAGTACACTACTGCTGTCCCCTCACATTTACAGGGATAGGAGCAAATGTTGGACATTAGCCATGCAACCACTGATTGGACACGTTTTTGCACGTCAGGAGCTTTCTGGGGTCTGAAAGGCTTTGCCCTGATAATAGCTGTCTGTAGTATTGGGCAACATCTTATAACAAAGAGAGTCTTATCTGGCAAATGACTGGGGGTTCTGGAGCAACACAGGCACAGAGTGATTAGTCAGGGCTAATGCAGAGTGACAGTAAAAGGTGCACTCTCTTGTGATACAATCCAGCACTAACAATCAGGTCAGTCTCTCTTTCCACGTGTGCCATCATGTGCTCAGGCCACAGAGGGACTATTAGCGGCATCCCAAAGTGATGAATGGCAGGCTGGAGTTGACATGAGAAGGGAAAGTCTTATGATTATTTCATCTCGCCCCATGTGGATGCGTTGGGGGAACTGAAGAATCCTATGAGGAGGATCCTAGTAGAGTAATTAAGGAAGAGCCTGCGTGGATAGACATATGCACGGTGTAAGCATCCGACAAATACAGCTACAGTCCAGTCACGCTAGTTAAAACAATGGAGATCTTCAAAATGTATGTGATCTGATATTTCACAAAGACATTTTCACTGCACTCACTTGCTCAACTACCCCTTGTAATGTAGGTCGTAAAGAATACTCCTGTGATGCTGTCCTCTAATCCTGAAGATGTGATGACACCAACTGATTTTTAAATAAAAGTACAGTCAACACAATGTCACACAAGCTCGTTAGAATGTAGTTCCCTGAGATCATTTCAGATAGAAAATACATATGTAAGGTGTTGCTTAAGACAAAAAAAAATGACAACCATTCGTAGTGGGTTGTATTGATATGTGCAGAATTAAGAAGAACAGGACTTGTGAACTCAGTGCAGTAAACACTAAGGTAGCTCTGACACCTTCCAAAGGCTAGGCTTGAAATATGTCTTTCTGGTAAATATATGGTGTCTTTCATCATCACAATGTCATCCCAAAACACATCGAAAATAAACAAAAAACAAATCTCTGCTACATGCCTAATGTATGAGGCTAGTGAGACAGGGGAAATAAATGAAGTTACCAGCGTTTCCATCAAGAGTAGCTCTTGGCACAAGAAAGGAAGGAGAAAAAAAAGGGTGTCACTGTGAGTTACAACTACAGTTGCTGCTATATGTCATCAGTTTCCCAGAGCACTGACGCGTCTGAATAATCATTTGACCACATATAGCTAGTTAGAGTTCAGGAAAATTAAAAAGCGCGCACACACACACCAAATGGTTCGATTGAATGTAAAACAAACATTATATCATATATATTATACTCACTCAAACGTGAAGAAGAGTCCACATGTGACCAGAATGAGGACAAGGGTGAGGTAAAAAACGCCCGTCTGCTTGGCCATCATAATCCTCCCATTACAAAAAAATTTATTCCGCCCAGGAAAGGACTCCCATTTCCTCTTCTTTGGGGTCTTTTTCTTGTAAGGGGTCTCCATCGGAGTGGAGGTGCGAGTGCTTATCTGGCTGTACTCGCAGTCTCTCATGGACTCGGAAAGCCCGAGATGCATTAAAACAAAAACAAGCCCCCAGAGCGGAATGGGTCCTGCAGCAGTTGTAGCTCTATCAAGAGAAAAACAAATAATGGAAACCGGAGACATTTACTGAATAGTGTATGTGCATAGCTGAACGAAAGTGTAAGTTACTTCGAATTAAATCTGTCTTAAACCACATTTCACTTCGACTATGCCGTTGAGGCGTAAAAGAAGAGACCTGTCTTAACTAGGAAGCAGTATTAGACAGATGTTGAACTACAGATAAACTATAGAGAAAGTTTTCCTATCCTAGCTAACTTAGCAAACTTCCCCGAAAGCATACAATGCCACACGTTTTGCAAGTTAGACTCGTTAGCAGGCTTGCGTGTTTGCTAACGACTGTGATAAGGGTGTCGCTAGCTTAGCTGGTATATTGGAACGATATAGCTAGTAGTGCAACATTAAAATAAGTTAGCCATAGCACGACAGACAACTTGTTATGAAAATGAGGCGATATAATGCTAACCACCATACAAACATTTCAGTCTTTTTTATTGATGTATTATTATTATTATTCACACTAAAATACCTACATTAATGGCAAATTACGCTCTTAGCCTTCAACTGTCGCGTCAATCACATAGCTTTACAGACCACCAGCTCACGTCACGGCTTCAACATCCCGCGGCTTCAGCGCCTGCTTCGCGGCGGCAGTACGCTAGTTGATTCGCCGACCTTACCGAAAGCAAAGTAGTCGTCGGGTAGGGGTGTTGTCACGTATGTACTCCTTTCGTTATCCAGGTTTGTTACGTGCTACGGAGTAGATGACTAACAACACCATTTCCAAGAAAGTGCAGAGAAAACAGTTTCGAAATGATTGCTGGTCGTCCAAAAAACTACCCAAAAACCAAGACAAACGCACGCGAAGCTTCCTCAGATGAGCTCGAGCATCCTGGCTTGTAGTCGCCGAAGAAGGTACTATAGCTCGCGCACACAATACGAAGGAACGAGAGCTATTAGGATAGAAGTGTTTCCCAGTCACAAACGTGGACTATCTTTATGAATGTCCATTTCCCACCAATCTTCTCAGATAAGTCAAAGCATTTCCAAAGAAAGCTGCAAACGATGACCCTCCGATCACATCGTTCGAATCGTTTAAAGTACGGCTTGCAGACCGTGCAAACAACAAACGGCAACATCGGCGCACACACAAGACCCCTCCTAGCCAGCTCCTCCCCCGTTTTTTCTCTCCAAAGGGTGAAGTCACTCAAGGGGGGTGGGGGTTGCAATAGCAGAGAATGCATGTATGATGCTATCAATAATAATTATTAATAATACATATAACCATTCCGTATTAGCATATAATGCGACACGTCTTTGGAATGACATCAATCTTTTCAGTATAAACAAATGAACAAGGACCAACAAAACACAATATCATTCAATGAGTGTGTCATTAGTTTTATTCAAGTAGCCTCGTTTATCTTGATCCCTAAACTCAATGGTGCTGTTACATAAGCCTCCATATAGTGTAGAAGTGTGTGGTGGCATAGGTCTATATCCACAGCTAGTCTATATCCCAAACTACACACACACCCACACACACACACACGCGCGCGCGCGCGCGCAAAGGCACACATCTTAACTCCACTCGCATGCCTTCACATCCCCGCAACCCTAAAGTCCCGAAAGCCATAATAACACTTCTCAACAGATGGGGGAAAAATCCAACTACATGTCACAAATCCCAGTCACTGAGTCCAAGTGTTTTATTTCACTCTTGTTACACAGATGTAGAAATTCCTGGATGTGTGTAATTGTTTTTAATCAGATTCAACTGCACCACATTAGGCATCACTGTCACCATCTGAATTATCAATGGACATGTTAAACAGGCTAAACCCAACGCAGAGGTACAACGTGGGACCCAATCTAGCTGAAATCAACATTGGCAAAACTGGTGCTATTAAGGTAGTTGCCAAGCACAGGAGAGCACAAATTAAAAACCATTAAGAGTCTGCGTGTACCTTGTGCCTTGTGTGAAATTAATTCTATTGTACACTGGCTGACATTAATTGCGTCATTGAAAAGCTTCACACGCACA
>OMNS01049675.1:0-17288 GCA_900303225.1 Laemonema laureysi | reverse complement strand
AAAGAAGAGGGCCCAGAACAGACCCTTGTGGGACCCCAGTAGTGAGCCTGCGTGGTTCTGACACAGACCCTCTCAGTGTCACCTGGTAGGAGCGATCCGTCAGGTAGGATGCAAACAAGGAGAGTGCAGAGCCTGAGACACCCATACCCGCAAGGGTGGAGAGGAGGATCTGATGGTTCACCGTGTCGAACGCTGCCGACAGGTCCAGGAGGACCAGGGCAGAGGAGAGAGAGTTCGCTCTAGCGGTATGGAGCGACTCCGTTACTGCCAAGAGGGCAGTCTCGGTCGTAGCGTTGCTACAAGTAGTGGCGTTAGTAGTTTAACTCCATTTCTCAGTAACGTGGCGGTAATGTCGCTGTTATCTGAATCAAGTAGATTTTCAGTCATGAAGCTCCTTTATTGATCCAGTAGCGCGGTAGCATCCGCGCAAGCTACTGTACATTTTCCCGAACATTTCAAGCACAGTGGAGCTTTCTGCAGCTGTTTGGAATAAGAATCAACTGGTGACACCACCAACATACACAGACCAAAACAAAGGAGGACCTCATGACATAGATGTATATGCGTAGCTGACAGAAGCACTTCCGTTTGATTGTGACCAATCACGTACCGATCTTTTTACTGTCTATGGTACAGATTCTTGGGCTGATTTTTTGACTTTGAGGAAAAGTTGGAAAACCCAGCACCATACTCACTGGGATAATGACAGTGACAGCATATATTGTATCTTGTATTTCATTGCATGTTCCAGTGCAAAACATAAAAAAAACATTCTATATATTTTAGTTTGATCTAAACTCAGATGCTGAGACTATAGCCGTTCAGAGATCTATTTGTGAAACAGACGTGATGGAAATGCATCAACGTCTGCTTTGTATAGACCCAGCAGCACAGACAGACATTTATCTCAGTTAGGTCAAGCAAGTGTGTTTCTTTTTGCCAGCAGAGTTCAGTACACCCGCCTTCAGCACTCTCCCATTTGTATGCTGGGTAATATTATTCCACAGATCTGTCTGCAGGGAAAAACCAGATACAGACCGTCAAATGCCCCCGCGACCTCCCTGCAGAACCTTTCCACGCGGTGACAGCTCTACGCAACGTTGTTCTTCAACCACCATGATTCCGTCTCGCCATCTTGGGGGCTTTTTTTGGAGGATCAATTTCGCACACATTTTGGACTTAACTCTCTAATCCATTCTTCCAAAACACACTTTCAGTCGCTTTCATCTAAACACACACGTATTTACACTTCCATGTATAGTGGGGATATTTTCTTGAAGTTATCATTGCCTACAATGGACTTCTATATCTGTTCTATCTGTTTTCAGACTCAAATGAAAGCTGACACTGGTGGCATTTTGCAGTGTCGTCACAGTGGCCGTTAGCAACATTTGAAACTCTCAAGCTCATGTTTTACATTCTTTGTTTGTCTTTTAAATATTGAAAGTGTTTTTTGAGCATTATCATTGTTATTGGAAATGTGAGAACTGATCTCACATCTACATTATTTCTCTATCGTGGCTCAAATGTAAATTCTTGACACATTGTCTAAACAGTCACAGTCAGTGTGCCTCAATGGGTATAATTGCTATCAGGACACAGTTGGTGTGTTTCATTACAAAGCGGATGTATCTAGATGCAACCATTGTGTGAAGAAACTACATTTCTTAGTGATAAGGTCAAGGATTGTGTACAGCATTCATGTTTTATTTATCCTTTCAATGATGTGCATCAGTTTTATAGGTCAGAGAGGTAAGAGCTGTTTGTTTTTTTTATAGTTCACTTCATAGCAAACAAAAAAAACAAACAAAATATATTTTAATGAGGAAAATACAGGGGGGAAATTAAGGTGTAACAGCAGCATAGATCAGTACGAGGGTGAATGATCATAAAAATGGGAGTTTTTATTGCAGAGATGCTGTATGCCTATATGGCCACAGGGGGCAGCAACAACCCAGTGTCCCAAAGCAGAGACTTTGTCAAGTACATGTTTTAATCTCAATGTTATACTTCCAAACTTGTCATGAGAAGATACCAAGACAAGATTAAAAAGAGGCATTGCTACAGTATTTTTAAGATAGTAAAAAAAAAGTTGACAGTATTCTTTAAGATAACATTTATCTGCTACTTGCTTCCTCTGGAAATTAAAACGTAACTATAATACTGATTGACTCAGTTGGAGTCAATATGGGAAAGGGCAGGAGGAGCAGTATTTGTAGCAATGCAGTTTTGTCTGTCCTGCAGTCAATCAGACAAATTCAAACTCAAACACTAAAATAAAAATGTAAAAAGTAAAATTAACTAAAACACACATCTAGTTTCCCCAATTGCAAACAAAAGAGAACAAAAAATGGTAAAACCATGGTTTTGTTCGGTGTTTACATTTTTTTTGTTGCAACCCTCTTTTATTTAAATCCCCCTATGTGTTGGTTCAGCTTATCATGCAGCTTTGTCCTGGGCCATGGAGCCCTGCCCTAACAGCTGGGGGTTATAAAACTGATCTGGCAATTCTTATTAAGTCCACATCTGCATGTATCCTGTGCTGCTCCAACCAGAGCTTTGAGCGATTACCAAAGATTAGTCAGTGGATATTTCCTCTCTAACCCTATTGGCAGCGGATGTTGTAGAATTGCTTAAAACCCCAACAGGCAAGAGCAAAACAGTTTAGGATGCATTTATGAAATGAATTCTACTCTTAAAGGGGCAATGTGTAAGATTATTAGTTTAAAAGATTCGTAAATTAACTACAATTATCAACAGAATGTGAGGAAATAACAGTTTTGATGTTATGTCATAGATGTATATGTATTGTGTTGCAAAGATATTTACTTTCAAGTCATAAGTTAGCAGCTAGCCCTGCTAGCGCTGGCCCGTACCAACTGGTAAAACCACTTTGTACCTCAAGAGGCAATTGCCATATTCTAACCTCTTGTCAATCATGTCAAAAGTGTAATGCTGGCTCAAAGTTACCGGATCACTTAAGGAGAAACGTGACAATGCCATAGCACAGATTCACTGTAAACAGTAAGCTTTACAAGGGGGAAGGGGGCGGGACTGTGCATTTCCTTTTTTCTTACAATAGGGGTGTACACCACAACTTTCTGGTAATATGCTGCCCTCTATTTTGTGGAGGACTAATTCGACAGTTGGCCAAATCTTACACATTGCACCTTTAAGAAGATCAGCTATAGGACAGACAGGTCAGGACTGTATCAGCCCGTTCTATCCATTCTATACATTTCAGCTCTTTGAGGAATACTTTCGCCTTTTATTGTGAACTATTTTATAGAGCTAGAATAGAATAGAACTAATGCCTGAGAAAATTAGAGTGTTCCCTTTCTATGATGAGGAATGATGAGATTGCGGGTGGTTTTTAAACAACTTTAGGCTCTTTACATCTCTGCAGGGTCGGCGCCAGCTTCAGTATTCCTGGAGAGCACTCACATGGAGGGGCACACGAAATCTCACTCAAACAGTAATAGCCTATAATATTTAAATTACATTACCATCCGTGTACTCGCACACATGGACCCCACCATTAAAATCACTTGAAATAGACTGTTAAACTAGACGGTTAGCGATCAATAGTCCCTAAACAACTGCTCTTTTACCATAAAACAACTCCTTAAAAATATCCCTAAAACTATTCTTCAAATGTATCATTTCACAGCAAACCATTAGATTTGTTAATTTTTTATATTTTTATTCTCAAAATGTAAAATACACTATTCTATTGAAGAGGTTTTGGTTTTAGGATGAATTAACTGTTCAGAACTCAATCAGAGCTCCTCATGGTGATGACATCACAGTGCAGCATCTGCATCAGCATCAAGTGTCACATAAAAGCCCTCTAGTCTCAACAGAGAAAGCTGACAAGCAAAGCATGCTGAGGCCCGATTGGCTGAATGTTGCAGAATTTTCTCCAAATAAATCGACAATCAGAAACACAGCTTGGAATTGCAAAATGAAGAATAGAAAATGCCACTTCACTTCATGTCACTTTTTTTCTAAAATCTAAATCTATATCCAATCTTTCCTCTTTCTGTGATTAGGATGCAGCATCTACTGTATACAGTGTCCAGAGGGCATGATCCATGTGATTATGCTGATCATACCATTGATCGTGGCATTAGTTAACTGGCTTGCATAATGGCTCTGTCAATATCTGAATCAATGTTCTCCCGCGTGTAAAGCCTCCTTTGCCTCGCGGCCAGAGGAAGGGTTAAACCTTGGACCGTGTTGCCATCTTTTGGAGCCCAAACATTCTGAAGGTGACTTGCACGCAATTGCTTCACTACTTATTGTATTATCAGCATTTTGCACGTTGCTGTCGACTGGGGAATGCCATGCTTTTAAAGGGAAGCATTTCTGCCTTTTCCCTCCCTGTTGGCATCGTTATGCCAGCTCATTCATATGGATGCTCATGCCCCGCCAGCAGAAAGGCCGCGTCCTGACCTCCGAAAACAGACCCCTGCTAGCTCCAGCGAGCTGGCGATACACCATGTGAGGTCAGAGGATGAGAGGGAAAAAGGGAAAACAAGAGTCAATTGTGGGAAATAAATAAATAGAAAAGCTAAAGTTATTGAGGGAAATACTTTAGCCTAATCCTTAAATGATTAACTAGTGTAAATATGAGACCAGAGGGACATATGTTTGAGTCATTGCAGAACACTTCAAAACCTGCAAAAAAAATAAATAGGATTAAAGATCACTTATGTGTCAGCTGCAGCCCATAGGTCAGTTACAAACTCACCAGATGTGCACAGCATTAGACAGTTACAATGAAATAGAGTGGTAGGCCTGATGAGAACAGTAGTGTGTGTGTGTGTGTGTGTGTGTGTGTGCGTGTGCGTGTGTGTGAGACTATTCAGCTGTGGCCTAGTGCCCTCAGTGAGCTCAGGGCCAGGGGTCAACTCTGTCATCTCCACCCTGTCGGGATAATCCAACCCCCTCAACTGCCTTACACTGGGGCAGTTGGACGTAGAGGTGGTGGTGCTCAGCCATTACATCAGCTGCTACACACCACCGTAGAGCAGCAGCGAGAGGGGGAACCACCGCCGTCCTCATCCCTTACCCCCACACGCACACCCACATGTCACACTGAAACCATAAGTCACAGTGAGGTCAAGAAGTTACCAAGGAGGATGTATAACAGCGCCTGTTCTCCTTCTTCCGTACCGTCATAACATACTCAACCAGCTCTATGTTCTAGAATTATTTGTTTGATGTTTTCTTTTTCCTCTTGTCTTTCCTTTTTCTCACTTTTTTCCTCTTTCTTGGAGTTTGACGAGTGGGCTTATCTAACAAACACCACACCTTTACAACCAATTAAGTGATATTTGCATCATTTTTAAAGCCATTACAAGCTAACCAGAAATCCAACTAAACAGCTAGGAAAGTCCTTGTAAAGTCTTTGAACACGCAAAGACAACGTCTCTGTGTTTCTACATCTGTGGATGGAAATACAAATGAGTATACAAATGCATGCGAATATTTTCGCATGCAAAAATATTGAACTTTATAATTAATGCATTTGAAAGAATTAACAAGCCCTATGGCCTATACTTGCATGTTCCACAACTCAAGTAATAATTATAGCTTGAAATCATGCCAACAACTGTGAAGAGTCCAATTATAGCCATGGTATCAACCTTGAATATTCACAGCGCAACGACTAAAAAAAACATTCTGGGTAATGTAGGAAAACAGACTAAAGCAGATCAGAAAGAAGTCAGGCAAGATATCAAGTGACATATTCGAAATAGTGATGAAAATGCAATATTACACAGGAGGGGAAAACATTGAGTTAATTGTACATGGGTGTTAGACATTTTGTAGTGTTTGTGTCTGTTATTCCTTTAAGCTTAATTGTTAAAATTGTTAAACACTGGAGTTTACCTAAAGGGATTACAATGTAATAGGATTTGTTGTGTTTAATGTGAATAGCCCACAGCTAAGAAACAGTGTGGGGAAATGATTTGGTTTTCAAATAACATATCCCAAAAATATCAGGTTTTTGACAAGAATTTCTTAGTATAACAACAATTGAGAAAATAATTAATCAGTAATAGCCTGTAGTTGTTATGTCAACATCATGACAACGTAATGATCAATGTATTCATTTTGTATTAAATTAAAGATTAAGCACTTCATCGATAAGCTAATTAAAATGCTTTTTTTCAAAAGGGTTTGCACCTATATTAAAATGGACTAATGCACAATCACTCAAGTCTGTTAATCTATTTGTTTATTTGTATTTTGATGGATTACAGTCATCAGTCATTAAGCTTCATGAGGTAAGCATCTAGCATCTAATCTTTGTAAACACATTGCGACAATCCTTTATACAGTATGTCTATGGGGATACATACACACCCACACGCTTATTTCCAACTAAATCTAGTGTTTTACTGGAAATACATGAACACAAACACAGAAAAGATATACAAAATGACATGTGTTGCATTGGCTGTAACACACATACTACTACATTACTCAGGGCCAATTTTCTTAGTAAATACCATAAAATGTATTGTCTAAAATATTATATTATTACTTATTATAATTTAAATGGTAATTATCAATGTCAGTATTATTAATAAATTAGGTTCAACATAGTTTGAGCTTATGCATAGGTGACCGTGATTTCACAATAGATTTATATTATACACTGATTAAAAACATGTAATCATACCTGATAAAAAGACATCCATGAACGCTGAATACAAAAAGCCTCAATATTTAGATTAGATTTATATATTTAGATACACTTTCTCTGTCCAATCTTAAACAGCGGATTCACTTAGGTCGCTGTCTGGCCAGTGTCTCACAAATCCACCATTTTCGACAGCTCATCGGCTCTGTGCACAAAGACCTCTTGCCCCTGGGATTGGCAAAACCATTTCTCTGACGGTGGCCTGAGATGATGGACACACGATTACAACTGTCACCGCATCGTACTTAAATGGCCGTTTCACCATCCCACAAATATCCCAAACGACATCTTCAGTTCCGCTTTGATCATGGCCTGATGGGGCGAGTGAGTAGACAACTAGCTTGATGATTCCATGGCAGATTATTGTGATGGATTGTTCACTATGGATGGTATAAGCAACTTGGCAGGGAATTAGTCATATTTCATCCGCTGTACTTGACTCAATATTGTTCGCTTGAGTTCAGTAATTCGTCCTATATTTAGAAAATCGCCCTGTCTGGGTAATAAATTACATTTAATCCATCGTCTGCGTTTTCATTTAAATGAAATGCTACATGTAATCACAGTTGAATATCAGGACCATTGAATTGAATATGTTAATTTAGACCACTCACTCCTTTTAATTAGTTTTGAGACTGGCATTCCACTTCCGTTTCCCACCTATTATCCTCCATCATTTATTGTCCCACCAACACGCCTTTCAAGCAGAGGTGAAGGATTTTGGCAAGGCAGGCGTGTTTTGTGAGTCACTGCTGGCCGCACAGCAGTGCCGCCATTTCCCTATCACAAATGAGTGTTACGGAGCGCAAATTGTCGCCATATTGCTTTTATCAAATGCCCGCTACATTGTCATGACTAACATGAGGTAGGTGAGCCAACAACCATTATTAAAATGACAATCTATACAGTTAAGATACCTCAGCAGAGGAAGTAGGGTGTGGGTTCGGGATGAGGGGTGGGTGGTGGTGAGGGCAGCCTTCCTTGTGCTCTAGATATTTTATTGGGACTTGGCAACATTTCGCTAGAGAGAAGTTTTGCTTTCACAACATCATTTTGGCAGTGCTGGGCTCGATCGCTGCCATGGCTGAAGGTCTCAGGCAAGGTCAAGTGAATTTAAGAGAGTGGTCAGCTGAGAATGTCTAGATCTAGATGAACAACCCATCCAAGCACCTCCAAGATCTTCCCCTCCTCCTCCACTTTGAAGGTGGACAGAACACCATGGTTATTATATTAAAGGATTTGTTATTTTACCAAGACCATATTAAAAAAAACACAGAGTCATACAGATGGAAGAAGAAGTTAACAGTGGTTTACTGAAGGAAGCAATGTTGGACAAGTTACATTAAAAAAAACTCAACATTTTGGTATTTTGGTGCGAAGAAAAGCGCTATAGAAATCAAATTATGATTGTCCCTGGTCAGCCTACCTCCACCTAAATCATCATCAGCATCAGTTTCTTAAATTGACAAACATCTCCCAAAATGTTGCCACTCTGCATGTTCAATGTATCTCTACCATCTTGAATATGATCTGTGACTGTTATGACTGCCGCAGTGGTAGTGCTCCGGTTGAAATCACAGAACACTGCAGTAAATGTAAGTGATGCTGGGAAAACTATAACCTATAGTCATTCAACTGTGGTAACAAGGGAGTCGCATGACACCGCATGAATGGTCTTGCTGAGCTAATAATTATCTGGGGCAGATTAAAGTACTTAATTATGCATACTTGCTCTACATCTACCACCCTCCACCTCCCCCCTTTGACCTCTGGGATGAGCGGCACTGTTTGCAACCTGATGAACCAGCAAAACGACCTAATCGTTTGATTTCCAGGTCCCTCTAAAAATGACATGTGCTACGTTTCAAGGCAAACGACCTATACTTACGTCCATGAGTTACGTACTATTAACAGTGGTGTGTATTTTACACTTAGACCTTCATTGCTATCCTTCTGCAATTAAACTGCCTTCAAATAACCTCACCATGACACTAGGGCTATAGGCTATTGTCATTCGGCGTAACCACCTTATAGGGTTTCATAGAATAGTCTAGTATCAAAACCACTAGTCGACATTGTGCTTCATTGTAGACTAATCATTCATCTGTGGCTTTAGCATGGTGCAGTAATAAAGCAGTGGTAATTAGGATGACCAAACATCCCATTTTGTCCGGAATTGTCCCGGTTTCAAGCTGGGTGTCCCAAGTCCCGACAAATATCTGTAAAACACACTAAATATCCCAGTTTTCGTCCTCATTTTGCTTGCTAGAAGGCTCCGGTGTGTCATAGAATACACCCAACTCGAAATGTGATTGGTTAAAGAATATGACAATCAACAACATTCACTTGAAATTCTGAAGATCTCAGGGCACATTTTTCACAGCACAGTTGGAACAGACAGCACAGTTGGAAAATCTGATTGGACAAAAAATAAATTGATAGCTGCACTGGAGGGAGAGTAGCAATGAAATGACATTAATAGACTGATGGGAACAAACTTTGTAGAATACATAGGCCTATAGCATTACTGTTAAAAAAATATATATCTCTTTGCCAGAAGGGGAAGGCCTTGCTGGCCTATTAACTATTAAGCTGACTATTAAGTAGTTATGCACCCACTTAGGCAGGAATCTCGAGCTGTTGTGTATTTCTGTAAATATGTTCGTTAAAATACACAATTATTACATTACAATATGATCAAGAGTACTCAACACATCAGTTTCACTTTATAGTCACTATATTGAAGTTTGAGCATGGCTGATGTGTTTTAGTTCACATTTAAGAAGCTATATTCACAGTTTGCGCCAGCTCTGGATGGTTCCTATACGAAATCAAGCATTCTGACGTCGGGGGAATATCATTATTTCTACATGGAAATGTATATGGCGGCAACCAAAATGACTTCACAGACCGGCAAATGAAAATCTCTACCTCCAAAAAAGTTATTTGGAAAACGGCAACCTGATGAACCAGCAAAACGGTCACCAGTTTCCGGTCAACATGTATCCAATTATATGGCTGCTCGTCTATCCTGTTGAAATCATGTAACTTTGGCCAAATTTCACATACACAACTGTTAATGTACAACGCTATCAAAACTATCAATATATTTATCATTTTTGAAGTCTTTATTTAAACCCCTTGCTGTTTTATTTTTATTATTGGTATTTTCCTTCTTTTTTTCCTGTTCGCTTACCATATACTGTTTGTACTGTCTATTCAATTTTATTGTATGCTTCTTTATCGAAATGAAGTATTAAAAACAGAAATAGTAGCCTGTTGAATTAATACAATACACAATCAACACACTCTTAATTCTAATGTTGGAGGAATATAATTAATAATACAATTATTAATTAATATTAATTTAGTTTCTAGATTGTTATTTGGCTGACTTATCATAATCCCCCTCATCTGAGAACTGCCATTCACTATACTATTTAACACTTTGATTAAAAAGTGAAACTCTTTATGCAGCTCATTATGATTGAGTCCTCTATATACTCTATATATAGGATATTTTGGTGAAAGGACGGAGCATAAGCTCGTCTTCACTAGGCTGTATGAGGTTGAGGGTTGAATCCATGTCTTTTTCACCGGTGTGATTATTGTAAAATGCAACATATTTGCATCTTAACAAATTAATAATTTTTTCTCAATTTTTCCTCATTTCTTTTGTGATGTTTATTTGTTACATGCCTGATGTAAAGTGACCTTTACTGTCACCCTAACTACAAAGACTAGGCCTACCATTTAGTTAGAATTTGGGGAACAAAAGTTAGGGAAGAGATCTGTGCTGTCAGAATGTACAGAAATGATTGGTCCTGAAATATATGTTGGGCATTATAATGGCCTAACTAGTCTCACCTATTAAAGCTATCATGACATCTTTAAAATGAACATGTTACCCTAGATTTCAACAATTTGGTTTTGTTCTACGCTCTACGTGTTCTAAGTAGGCTAAAACCCAATACTCCCATTGTAGTTGTGTCAGGCGTGGATTTATATTTATATATTTTTCCTAGATATATATAGGCCTACACACTCTAAATACAAACGTTTTAGCAAAACAAAAAAAATGCATACATTTTTTGAGTTATGACAGCTTGTAATGAAATTATGTTCAACCAACAAACTACATTGAGTTAGGGGAATTAGCTTTTCCTCTAAAAATTAAGTTGTTCCAATTAGTTTTTCCACATTATTTAAAATGATTTCTTAAGTGTTATGCATTTAACAACACATTAGTTAAAGAGGAACAACTCCTAAATCTGTGTGACCTCACATACTAAAAAAGGAAGGCAGGATGGCCAAATTACACAGCTAAATATGTCGTTAGTGTAGTAGTACAACATATTCCATCAACTGTATTAGCAGGTATAGCTAACTCCTAATCTCAAGGTGGAGAAAAGTTATGAAGCCAATTTTATGAAGTTACTAGAACTGTTTTGTTTTAAATCAATGAACACAGAAATTTGAGTTTAAATTGCACAATATTAAGTTGATGTAATTACCAACATTATATATAAATTGCAACCATGCATTTAATTAACCCCTGAATTACTTAGTATAATATACACACACACACAATTTAGATTGTCAGTGGTATTCAGAACTACACATCAGACACCATAGCAATGGGAGTGTAGGATATATTTTACTTTGTTGGAGAACATCTTATAGAGTAACAGTGAGTTTGAAAGATGTCAGTGGACCCTGAACTGAGATAGTAACCTATGAACCCTGACAGCATGTCACGTTTGAAGCATCATAACTCTGCAATAAAATGGCCTGCCAAAAAAAGGTCAATGGACAGCTCTGAACATCTACTTTTAGATGTGTTTCAATGGGGGTGCTAGGTTAGGTCCATTTTAATGCCAATACATATATTTCAGGAGTTTGCCAATGACATATTGACCACACAGATCTCTTCCCTGCCAAATGAACACTATACAGACTGTATTTCATAATTTACTTTTGTATTTTGTGCATTTCTTTTTTGTGACTACATTACCCACGACACAACCATTGCATCAAGGTGCCTAACAAGATGGCGCCAATTCTCACAAAATTGTAGTTCTTTGTAGTAAGGGTTAGAAAGCAATTTTATGCAGTTTGAAAGAGGTGGAAGTAAATATTAAGACTTTTTATTGAATATTGAAATCAGACTCTTTATACTTTATACTTTATTTCGATAAAGAAGCATACAATGAAACAGATATTGGATTATACTGAAAATGTAATTACAATGGAAAAAAAGGAAAATACCAATAATAATACAAATTTGAGGGCTTTAAATGAAGACTTCAAAAGTGATACATATATTGATAGTTTTAATAGCATTTTGGTTTTCTGATTCATAAAGTTTTTTGTTGACCGGAAACTGTGGGTCGAGATTTTCATTTGGCGGTCTGTGAAATCATTTTCCATTTTAATTTCCAAGGTAATAATTATATTCCCCCAAGTCAGAATTAAGGGTATGTTTGGTTTTCTATTGGAACCAGCCGAAGCACATTCCCACGTTAATATAGCTTCTCAAATGTGTGCTAAAACAAATCAGCCACGCTTAATCTTTAGTCTAGTGACTATAAAGCACAAGTGATTTTAACGAACATATACGTAAATACACAACAACTCAAGATTCCTGGGTGTGTAACCACTTAATAGTACGTAACTCATGGATGTATATATGTATACATATATAATAGTTGTATAGGTTGTTTGGTCTGGAAACGTAAATGTATGTCTGTTTGCCTTGAAACATAACACGTGTCGCTTTTAGAGGGATCCTGAAATCTGACTATTAGGCTGTTTTGCTGGTTCATCAGGTTGGCTGTTTGGCAAGCACTTCAAAATTGTGCTTTGCTCACACTCAGTGAATGACCAGCGTGTTCCATTCAAACGGCGTTTAGCTTCTGAAAGTGATTGGTGAACACAGGGATGGCTTGCTGAGCTGGAATGGGGATGGATGTGGGACATTGAGCCCTTTAGCCATTGCCTTGGAAGAAAACCATTTCAGCCTATTCATTAGTTAATGATTTATATACCAAAATCTGCTCCATCTAGTAGCTCTGTCTGGTTCGTTAACCTCTCTCGGGCTGGTAAACTGCTTTGCACTCTGGCCTAAAATGGCAACGTTTCCAGGCCTGAGATAGAAACAATTTGCATGTTTTAATGCATGTAAACCTTAAGTGCAGTAATATATGGCCACTCAAAGCCCTTTACACATAATGTTCTTCTATTCAGCAATACATGCACACACACACACACACACACACACACACACGGTCTTGCAGTTGAATGTCTTGCTCTCTAGACAACTTTCCCGGGAGGTTCAGCTCCCCAGTTGTCAGGTGAGCGGTTCTACCATAGACATATAGACATAGACGCCACATGTCTGCTCGTTGCTGCGATACGTCAACAACATTGCCACCATATTGGCGAGGCCAAGACTTGCCTGTAAACACATACAAGTAAATAGGGGAGCTGTGTGGTTTTTCTGGATAAAAAGCACTACAATGTTAACATTTGTCAACCGATTCAATCATTTTTATATATCTCAATGTATTATATTATATATATATATGTCTTGGCCTCTCCAATATTGCGGCGATGTTGTACAATCCAAAGGCCAATGTGGCGTCTATGTATATGTGTGTATATGTCTGTTCTACCTCCTGAGTTGCTGCCAGTCGCCCCCAGTGGCCAATGCGGAGTGCATCACCAAGTGGACCTGGACCTGGAGTCAGCTCCCTGCAGCCATCGTCCCGCTGGCTTGTCCCCTTGTCTCCCCATTTGTGTATATATTTAAAGCTAAGTGCCATAGTGGTCTCTCCAACACAACCAGAACTCTGAGTTCCTTCTCTACCCTGGGGTCTCTACAGGGATTTCACAATGAGGTACAAGTGATGTAATCACATCCAATCCAACCTCCCTTTTTCAGTGGGGTTTAAACTGCTGAACAGTGATTGTTTGGGAGCCTGTATTCATTTGGACTGAGTTTGTCCCCACTTGCTTCCAGGGTGGTCTGGGAGAGTCAATAACACTCAGTCATAGCCCTGACAACACTCTGTCATAGCCCTGACAACACCCGGTCATAGCCCTGACGACACCCGGTCATAGCCCTGACGACACCCGGTCATAGCCCTGACGAACACCCGGTCATAGCCCTGACGACACCCGGTCATAGCCCTGACAACACTCGGTCATAGCCCTGACGACACCCGGTCATAGCCCTGACAACACCCGATCATAGCCCTGAACCCTCGGCATCCCAGAGAGAGAGAGGGGGTGGTTTTGTTCATCGAGTTGTCCTCTCCTCCCCTTTTCCCATGTTCCAGTTCAACTGAATTTCCGAGGTTAAAGTCCCATAACACATTGCAAAGTGTTCAGCTATTCAGCCTGTTGGCACTTTTCTATCTATCAAGTGCTACAAATATATAAATCACAAACACAAGGCCCAAATAGTTACCCTATCCAACTCTTAACATAGTGTTGGAGGAAAAATGCCCTATTTAATTCATAGATCCATGGTTCCAGTAGCATTTCATGGCAAACGCAATAGCATTTCTCATAGCTCGACTCAAAGGACTTACATTGTATGCTTAATTCATCAAAGAGACCATTAGTGTATGTGTGTATGTTTGTATTAATACATAAACCACAGCTGTAAAAGTAATGAATGAGGCACATTGCAAACCATGCATTTCAGCATACTGCTATGCCTCCTGATATAATCTCCCCATGGTCATATACGCACACACATACTGTCTCTCTTTCTCCATAGCATCATTGGGGGAGCTTTAGGCTCCTGCTTTGACAGACAAGCAGCCAGTTTCGGTCTGATAAGCAGCCCGCCCAGATCTACCCGGTCTCTCCCCAACTACAGCACAGTACAGCAGCTCAGTGCGTCTGCTCTGCTCACCAGGAACCAGCCTGTCCAAAATGAATATGGACCAATATGGTCGGTAGTTTATACACCAGAGCACCAGCCTCAAGTGGTACACGAGCAGTATTTCCATGTACCTACCGATACTGCATTGCAGTGTTGGTGCCCTTCCCCAAACACAGTGTCACTGGCAGTACCATCGGCTAGGAATTATCGTAATTGATGGGATGATTGTAAAGAAAGCAATGTGAAGAGCGATGGCCGTTCGTCTCGTTGTCCATTACTGTTGAGGGATGGTCGATGATTAGGCTGAGCAATGTCAAACTTATGAACTTTGACTGTCCTATTTACTTTCTGCAGGTACATTTGTCATTACCTGAAGCACTGGCCCATATCTCCCTGGAGTATTGCATTTTTCTAAGCTGTATGTGTGCATGTTTAAAGTGGACATTAAATCGCAATCCAATAGACGTCTTGCAGGCAGTGTGCCCACGGTCATACACTCTCATTTTGTATGGGGTTTCATGTGGTCAGCCTCTCTGGTTGAGCCCTGGTTTGCTACTCATCATGCAACACCTCTGCAACACAATGGGGCCACGACACCCATCTCAGGCACACACGTGAGAGAGAAGGAGAGAGAGAGGGGGAGACAGAGAGAGGGAGATCAAGACACAATGAGAGACACGAGAGAGAGAGAGAGAGAGACACACACACGTGCACGCACACACACACACACAGCAAGGGAATGAAAGAAAAGGATTGAAAGAGACAGATGGATAGAGAGGGGGGATTAAAAACCAGACTGTACAAAAGCAAAGAGACAGACAACTGGGTTGAAGGTAAAGACGAAAGCCTAGCGAGAGAAGGATAGGAAAATGGAAGCTAGAGACACGACGAGGTAAAATGAAAGATAAAACAACAGAGGGATGAGGGGAAGCTGGCCATTAGAAGGAGAGAGCGAGAGCATGGGGGAGACAGAGAGTGGGAAGCAAGGCTGGCGAGTGACGTGAACATGAACGTGAGGATAGAAATAGATTTGCTTGGTGCTAAATTTAGCCCCTGCCACACGTTTGGAGACAGGCGACTGGGTAAGCTGAGGGAGGCAGCAGAACATAACATTGAGCTGTTTTTTTAGTTAGAGACACTGCAGGGGGAAAACCATGATGTACACAGAAACTCGTTTCAGTGTTTGTTCACAAGTGCAATGCAAGTCGTGAATAATATTATGCAAATGAAATGAGATGTGATTCCTTCCTACGAGAAGATGATTTTCCCATGAACACGGGAGATGAAGATGCTATCAGTGTTTAAAGAGTTGGCGCAAGCCATCAGATTCTCCTCTCATCTGGAAAAAACACTTGTGGCGGCACCAGTTGTGATGTCATAACTAACCAACGTTCAGTCTATAACGACTACCTAACTTCTTTTGGTATATGTATATATATATATTTTTAATGTTTTAAAATTAAGTAAAAGTAAAAGTAAAAAGCAAAGTAAAGTGCCTCAGAGCACCTGCAAAAGCACAATACAATTATCCTTACTATCCAGGTCCAAGTGAGACGCAAATAGTTTCACATGGTGCTGGGCAGGTAATAAGACCAGCCAGTGGCCCATTAATATGTTTACATGTCAGCTTGAGGAACCACCCTGAATAATGGTGTAAAACTATTTCCACACCATTTCTGGTGAATGTAATGCAACCGATGTGTTCCCCCGGACAACAGGTGATGATATAAAACCCGCGCAAGCAGAGTAAAATGCCCCCACTTGTTCCTAAAATACGACCCAGAGCCCACCTCTAAGCAGGTCCTTGTGAGGCTTGTGATAGCATTTGTGCTGCTATTTGTCAGAGAACAGAATCGTTCATCTATTTAAAACTATTGGTCGTCCAGACGACAAGGCTTTTAAATTGCTTACCCTAGATCAATCCTGCTGGGCGTTTGGATTAAGATTGATGCTCGTGCCAGTCTTATATGAGCCAGTGGGAAGAAGAAGAAGAAGAAGAAGAAGAAGAAAAATAAAAAGCCATGTGGGTGTGGAGAGAGGGCTGCTCCAGAAACACTGTGACTCAGCATTTTGTCAGCGCCATGACACTGCTCACCCCCGTTGACCCCGAACACAGGGTGTGTGACAACGGCCAACAGTGAACCTGTGGATGGAGCTCACTGCATGCCACCACATTCACAAATACACAAAATACATGCAAACAAATGTGCACCCCATTGTGTGGTGATGCAAGTTCAAATCTGGAAAAACCTACAACACAGGTGATGCTTTGCAGATTCACATTCACCGCTCAGACTCATTCATAAGCCATCTGAGTCCTAAGATATTGTGCGATATGAAGGGCATTAGACTAACGATTGGCCAGTGGCCTGCATTCATTTACCATCCTGAGGGTCGCTTATTAAAGTTCTGATTTGAGGCTCCCAAAGGGTCATATAGTTGTCCGGTCGTTGAACAACAAGCTCAAATTTAGTACTTTTGCTTTGTTTTTGTTTTTTTTTCACTTGAAATGTGTACCTTTTATAATTGTTGATGTTTTGGTTATGTAGCCTTTTTAAGGATGTCCCAATGTGCTGTCATACAATCCAATGCAAGAGCCCTACGATGATATTTGGCTGCAGATAAAACATAGCTATTTCTCCACAGAGAGATTTAAGTGGTTGGGCTTTGCCAAATTTA
>OMNS01049674.1:0-16203 GCA_900303225.1 Laemonema laureysi | reverse complement strand
CAAGTAATTACTTCTCTCCTTCATTTGCTGGCTTTTTGTAATCGCTGCCCGTGTACCGCAAAGGATCTCACCGTGACGACGTGTTTGAGTCATCGTCAAATCAGGACTGATGTCAGAGCGTCGTTGTTGTGTGGGGGTGGGGGGGACCTGGACAGGCGCTGTGTTCAGTAAGCCCTTCTGTTCTTCTAGTGCTAGACAACCCCATAATCTGACAACTAAATTGTACTCCACGACAAAGGTTAAATGTGTACAAATAATCCGAGCACTATGTATCAATGTTAAAGGAAAAAAAACAACCGTATAAAAGCATTTCAATGTTGTATTTTATGCATGTTAATAAAGGTAGGCTATTATATCCCAGGTGTTTGTTCACAATACGTGGATTGTCAAGGCTCAGCCGTGGGGAGACCCCTGGAGCCTCTCGGTTTGGTTCGGTCATGATTTCGAGCGGTAGATGAAGAGTTCATAGTTTTATGCCTACTCAAACACTGTCTTCATGGAGCCTTGAAGTACTGGTGCGAGGCTAATGGTTGATAATCAACTGGTGGCTCTTCCTTTTTAAGTTTCCCCCCTTCAATAAAGTTGCTTAAATCATATAATCAAACTGTTGTTGTGTGTCTTCTGGTTTCAACTGCTCTACATATTGACGACCTGACCAGCGGTCGCCCTCCACGTTGCTCTTTTTATCGAAATTTTGTTTTCAATTGTAAATGTTACTTAAGGAATACAAGAAAACATATACAAAGAAGAACATCTATCTCTATCTCTCTATCCTTTTGCTAAGCTCTTCGGGAACCTTGGTAATGACAGCGCGTTAACATTAATTCATGTAAACGTGTTGAACTTAAGTATGTTGAACGTGGCCTGGTGCTGTCGTACCGACCATGAACTACCATCATCACAAACCTCCGTATCGGTTCAGTAAACCCGATCCTCCGACCAGGTGTGAGTTTCATAACTTGGGGTTTACAGTAACTGTAATGTCTTTCTCAAACCGTGACGCACTTCTGCAACACACACACACCGTCACACACTTGATCAGCTGACCGCGGTCACATGACGCGGAAGGAACTCAGTCTACCATGTAAACCCGAGCATGACTCCGACCTGCAGCGGGGTCTTCTGTGTGCTCCTCCTCCTGGGGTCGAGCAGCACCTCGGGTCAGCAGAGCATCAGTCTGAACGGTAAATGGACTCTAGCGAATTCAAACGGCTCCCTGTCGTTCCCTGCAGAGGTGCCGGGCTGTGTGCATTCAGCCCTGCTGGAACAGGGATACCTACAGGTAGGACGATCGATACATACGTCTAGGGTCACTGCAAACAGGTGTCCGTGCATTCATTATGTCTGCGTGGTTGTGCTATGCATGGAGTATCATGTATATCGGTATGCATGTATTCAGAGGCGAAGTTAGACGAGGGGCA
This sequence comes from Laemonema laureysi, assembly GCA_900303225.1. Lineage (NCBI taxonomy): Eukaryota > Metazoa > Chordata > Actinopteri > Gadiformes > Moridae > Laemonema > Laemonema laureysi. The sequence goes on along the minus strand of OMNS01049674.1, from coordinate 14,782 downwards.
CAGGGTGGCACGTGCCCCCGCACCCTGCTTCTCCTTGGGGACCGGGTGGCCCCCCGGTGATATCAGTCATAGCAAGATTATTTTCTGCAATCTGACACTTTACCCAAAAAACGAATCTGTGTTGGAGCAACACAACTATATATATCAGCTTTTAGTCATGTTGCCGGTTCTTGGGTCGCCCTCCATTTTCCAACCAATCGGAGCGGAGGCCTGCAGTTATCACAATCGTCACCATGCTAACCACTGTCTGTAATCCGTGTGATGCAGGACCCGTACTACAGGTTCAACGATGTTGCCTACAGTTGGGTTGCGTTCGACAACTGGACGTACGCGACCACGTTTTACGTGTCTGCCGACATGAGGTCAAAAACAGTACTTTTTAAACTTCTTGTTTGTGTCTTTTTTGTTTGTTTTGTTTTTAAATAAAATTGGTCTACTCCCTGTTTTGACGGCTGTGGTTTGTATTTGTGTCTTTTAAATAACAAACAGGGCCAAGCAGAGAGTGCTGCTGGTCTTCGACGGCATCGACACCATAGCTTCTGTTTCGCTAAACGGAGTCACAGTCGGCAACACAGATAACATGTTCCGCCAATACGTACGTTCACAAGGTTTGGTAAACCAACAAACAATAAACAACAAACAATAAACAAACATGGCTACCACATGACCCAATACCATTTCAACTCATACATATAAAACACCCAGGACTTTAGCGTGGGAGCGGTGTTGGTGGAGGGGGACAACATGCTAGCAGTGAGCCTAGCATCGCCGGTACGTTACGCCTCCCAGCGCAGCAAGGCTCACTCCTACCGGGTCCCTCCTGACTGCCCCCCGGAGGTCCAGCAGGGGCAGTGTCACGTCAACTACATCAGGAAGGTGAGCGGGAGGAGGTTGCCATGGTTACCTACAGGCAGCAGAATGATTTCATCTAATTTAGTCCGATATAATTAATAATATAATTTCAGCTAATCTGACCTATCTAGTCTAATCTAGGTTGATCAAATCTGATCCAACAACAACAGATTATTTCATTAAATGCATCTTGTTCCAGGAACAGAGCTCCTTCAGCTGGGACTGGGGTCCGTCCTTCCCCACAGCCGGGCTGTGGAAGGAGGTCCGACTGGAGGCCTACGATGTTCTCCGTCTGGTACACCTGACTACCGTCCCGATATACAGTACGGAACATAACACAGCGTGATACTCCACACGTTTTAACATTGATTATAATGTATCTCTAACATATCTGTGTATCTCTCCATGTGTCCAGACCGGAGCAGCTCTGGGTGGAGCCTCCAGGTGGAGCTACATGTGGAGCTGGTGGAGGACGTGGAGGATGTGGAGGGCCAGCTCACCCTCTCCCTTCCTGGACTGGACTCGCAGCAGACCTTCCCCATGCGGTTCCTCCCTGGGAAGACGAGGAACGCGTACACACTGCACGTCAACATGGTGCGTAGGTCACAGGCCTCTTTCCCCCTCCGAACGTGTTGTTCAGCGATCAAACCGAGACCCCGTGTGTCTACAAATAACAATAACATGGCCCCCTGACTTGACCTGTGGTAGCTGTGGTGGTGTTTTCCAGAGCAGTCCGGTGAAGCTGTGGTGGCCCAGCGGACTCGGGGACCAGTCCTCCTACCTCCTCAGGGTCCGGGCCGCCCTGCCGCCGCCGCTGACACTCACGGCGGACTCCAAGGTCGCCCCCCCCCTCGTCTCGTTGCTGTTTACATGTTAATGTGTGCGGGTAGCGTGACCTGCGTCAGCACGACAACATGACGAGTTGGAGGTTTTGGTTTCATCTTCATCAGCAAGATGAAGCCACGCTTCATGCAGCTACTGGTGTACTACTTCTATTTGTATTACTTCTATTTATAGTACTTCTGTCTGGAGTAGGGCAGCACCATTATGGCAAAAATGAATAATTTCGATTACAAAATCGGATTTATTCATATTTTAATAATTTTTTCATTAAAAAAAATAAATGAATTGGGATCTTTCAGGATTAGTTAATTGCAGAAGCCAACATCCCGATTTCAATTAATATGCAATTAATTGTGCAGCACTAATTTGTAGTACCTCTGCTTTTTGTATTTGGCAACAATCTGCCCCCGAAATAAGTTGTATGTGCTGCAGAACATACAGTAAATATGGTTATTATAATAGTTATTTCATTGATTTCCCAATAAAATATTCTTTTTATTATATATATATTTATAGTCTTTTGTTTGTTTGTTTGCAGGTGTATTTCCGCACGGTGGAGCTGATCCAGGAACCCATCCCCGGTTCCCCAGGCCTTAGCTTCTACTTCCGGGTCAACGGGAAGGCTGTCTTCATGAAGGGGTCAAACTGGATCCCAGCGCACTCCTTTGAAGACCTGGTTACTCCCGCTGGGTGAGAACAACCTAGAACTCGAAACCTCCTATTGGCTGGGACAGTTCTAGAACTCTTGTTGGGTGAGAGAGGGTCCTAGAACTCGTCGTCAATCGCAGGAACACGTACAACATGTCTCAGGAACACGTACAACATGTCTCAGGAACACGTACAACAACATGCGTGTTAGTGCTGTGTCATGGTGATGTTGTGTGTCCTGTAGCGTGCGCAAGCTGCTGGAGTCGGTGGTGGCAGCCAACATGAACACTCTGAGGGTGTGGGGAGGAGGTTTGTACCAGCAGGACCTGTTCTACAGCATCTGTGATGAGCTGGGTGTCATGGTAACCAGCCAGCTGTTACTACTATTGTCTACTGCTGCTACTGTCTACTGCTACTACTACTGTTACTATTACTACTACTGTTACTATTAGTACTACTCTCTACTGTCTACTGTCTAGGTCAGTCAGTGTATTGATAATTAATTGATTGTTGATAAGCAATAGCAGGAGTACTTAGAGTTGTATTAATAGCCGTCATTAAATGTTGTTGGTGGTTTGAGGTTTTATTCAGTGTAATAGAGTGAGAGAGAGAGTGGTTTTGTTGTCTCTGGTGTATTGTGTGGACCATGGGACCATACTGTTACATATGGTGGAACAGCAGACAACCTGGCGTCACAATGCTTTCTTCTGCTCCAGATTTGGCAGGACTTCATGTTCGCCTGCGCCCTGTACCCCACCGAGGAGGACTTCATACACACCGTCGGGGTGGAGGTCCTACAGCAGGTCCTCCTCTTGTAGTCTCATACTTTACTCTCATCTCTCTCCTCTCATCTCTTTAATATCTCAGGTCTTTAATATCTCAGGTGTTTACTCCCATCTCATCTATCATTTGTCAGCTCTTTCGTCTCTTCATTCTGTCATCTGTTTATCCTCATCTTGTTAGTTTCATGTCATATAATTTGATCGCTTTATTTATCTCTGCATTATCGTCTCTCTATCTTCTATGTCGTCCCTGTTGTCCCCCCAGGTGAGGCGTCTGAAGTCCCACCCCTCGGTGGTGGTGTGGAGTGGGAACAACGAGAACGAAGCTGCCTTGGCTACCAACTGGTTTGGTATCCCTGAAACCCAGAGGCCCCTGTATGTGAAGGACTACGTGAAGCTGTACGTGGACAACATAAGGGCCATCGTCATGGAGGTGATGACACATTCTTCATTCGTCTTGTGGATGGTTGGGATTTGTAGTTTTCAGATGGTTGGGGAAAGTTGTAGTTTGAAATGTTGGCTATAAAGCATAACAAAACATTTACTACAGCGTCAGTTCCATATAGCAACGCTCTTAAAGTTGTTAGGGAACCTCAAGGTTCTCATAACACACGCCAATATGGTGTCTTCATCTTCATTATTCTTCTGTGGTTATGGCAGGAGGACCAGAGCCGACCCTTCCTGGTCTCCAGCCCCACCAACGGACTGGCCTCGGAGCACCAGGGCTGGGTGGCGGACAACCCCTACGACCCCCACTACGGCGACACCCACTACTACAGCTACACCCAGGACTGCTGGGACTGGACAACGTTCCCCCGCACGCGCTTCGCCTCCGAGTACGGCTTCCAGTCCTGGCCCTCCTTCTCCACCCTGCAGAAGGTATTTTATGAAACAAATTATAATAATATATAACCTTCATGAAGCAGTGCAAGATGTAAAAAAACACGGTTTTGTCTCCTTTGTATTTCACTAAACAATAACGTCTCCTGGTCTGGTTGATGGCGACATCGCAGGTTTCCGTCAGGGAGGACTGGAGCTGGGGCAGCCGGTTCTCCTCCCACCGCCAGCACCACACTGACGGGAACCAGCAGATGTTGCTCCAGGCGGGCCTCCACTACCACCTGCCCAACTCCACAGACCCCCTCAGGAGATACACACACACTCTGTACATCACACAGGTACACCACTCTGGCTGCTGTGGACGGGCGCTCGCAGAGCCGTACCGGTTCCCTCTTTAGACCCGATGGTCCAGCTACCATCTGACTCACCTCCCATCCTTCTAAAGCGAGGAACGAGAACTTGAACACATCAGAACCGATCCATATGTAGCGGCCATTTATCGGTCATAAAACCAATTCAGTTAAAACGTTACGAATCGCCGATTCACAAACATTTAGTAGGAAGTAATTGGTGTCTTTTTTTTCTAGTTTCTACCTTCTAAAAAGCATCTCATGGTTAATCTGCAGCTGACTGGTGAACTGCTGAACAGTTTGAGATTCACTGGTCTAGGTGATGCAGGCCCAGTGCGTCAAGACTCAGACGGAGTTCTACAGGCGGGGTCGGAGTGAGGTGATCGAGGGCAAAGGTCACACCATGGGCGCCCTCTACTGGCAGCTGAACGATATCTGGCAGGGGCCCTCGTGGTCCTCCATCGGTAGGCTCTGTTTGGGATAAAGACTCTTTGGGCAACTTTGAGTTAATAACACTCCATAATTACACAATTACATTATTTTGTGTTGTGGACAAATTAGCATTAGCGTTTTGGTGTTAAAATGCACAATGTTCAATATATTGTTTCATAAAAAAAAATTGTTTTACGTGGACTGTGATCTGAATGGGGGATAACATTGTGTATTGTTTAAAGTATTTTTTTCTTAACATATCTTTATTGTCCCTCAGATGTCCCTCAGATGGTCCAAACATTATTCAGTTACATGACACAACCTGACCATGAAACACCCTCTTGGCACAGAAAAGAAACATTGAGAAAACAAGGCATTTGGTTGTTTCTGCTCCAGAGTTTGGCGGGAAGTGGAAGATGCTGCATTACTTTGCCAAGTCGTTCTTCGCTCCAGTTCTGCCCGTGGGGTTCGAAGACGGCGTTTCCATGGTGATCTACGCCGTCTCAGACCTGAGTGACGACCTCAAACTCTCAGCACAGGTGTGGTGCCGTTAATAACAACAACGTTGGTCGAGAACTGTTGGTTGTTAGCTAGTAACTGGCAAAGACTAGTTAATAAACATGGAATCTAGTAACTGGTGAAGACTAGTTAATAAACATAGACTCTAGTAACTGGTGAAGACTAGTTAATAAACATAGACTCTAGTAACTAGTGAATACTAGTTATTAAACATGGAATAATTGTAAGGACTTGAAAATGTTGACTGTAAAAGTGTAAGTGTGACAAGAAAAAAAGGAATAATTAACATTTATGAGTATGTACATGATCAGTATTATCCAAATACTATATTTACAGTATACAATATAGGATGTATTCCACCTTCCGGTAACCTTCAAGGTAAATTAGGATTCCAACCGAATCCTAATTGATCCGTGTATTAATAGTCTCACTGACTTGGTCTGTATTTGAGGGGTCAGAACCTCCATTCTCAGCTCTAACGTGTGGGGGGTCTGTCCCTGGGGTCCAGATCTCCGTGTTCTCCTGGTCTCGGCTGGACCCCGTGTGCACGGTGAGGTCGCCCGCGGCCCTCGTGCACGGCAGCAGCGCCACGTCTGTCTTCCGACAGCCCGTCGACGCCTTGCTCAAAGGCTGTGGAAACTGCACCCGCCGCTCCTGCCTGCTGGCCTTCCACCTGGAGGACGACCACGGGGGCCAGTGGGGCCCAACAAACCACCACTTCCTCTGCTCGCCGCGGGACGCAGAGGGCTTAGAGGCCCCCAACATCACTGTAAGACACCAGAGAGACCGAGAGGGTTTATGGGGCCCCTAACATCACTAACATACCAGAGAGACAGAGAGGGTTTATGGGGCCCCTAACATCACTAACATACCAGAGAGACAGAGAGGGTTTATGGGGCCCCTAACATCACTAACATACCAGAGAGACAGAGAGGGTTTATGGGGCCCCTAACATCACTAACATACCAGAGAGACAGAGAGGGTTTATGGGGCCCCTAACATCACTAAGATATACCAGAGACACAAAGAGGGTTTATGGGGCCCCTAACATCACTAAGATGTTAATAATTAGGCTAATAATGATATGTTTCTATATACAAGACCGTCATGAGACGGTATTATTAATATTAATAATAATATGAATCAGCTCTAGGAGCCCCTCATGTATATCAGGTTGGGAAACAGTGGATTAGAGAGTCCTCTAAACCGGTATCTTAACTGGAAGACACCCAACATAGTCTCTGTTTATATTTGGTTTCTCTGGTTTCTAGTTGATGATAATGTTTTATCCTGTGCAGTGCAACACTGGGTCTGGGGTTCGACTGATAAGAATACACTCTGAATGATATAATATAGTGTATAATATCGTATAGTATTAATTTAACAGCTAGCCTAAAGAAGGGTCATTAAAGTTGAATTCTCTCCATTGTCACCATAAACCTACTGCCCTCATGGAGGTTTAAAAACCCTGGGAATCCAATCCAAAGGGCAACCGTTTGTGTGATAAAAAGTCGAAAAGCTGACGGTGATGAATGAGGTCATAAAACATCAAGTATTTTGAGCTTTGAGCTATTTCAGCTAGTCGTCGTGCATCGTGTCACGCACACACACACACGCACGCACGCACACGTACGCACACATGCACGCACACACACACACACACACACACACTCTCTCTACCCCCTCTGGACGACTTGGCCGAGTGCTGCGGTCGGATGTGCTGTTTTATATATCCTCCATTTTGCGCTTTAATAAAAGCGTTATAATGTTATTCATGCACCAAAGTGTCGACGAAGGCTTTTCCTCGCTTCCTTTCTCTCTGAGATAAGATAAGGTTTAAAGTATGGCGTTGACCGGTGGTTTGGTTTCCGTTGAACCTTTTAGGTTCGTCTCGTTGAGATTAAACATCTCGTTTACAAGAGAGACCCGTGGCCAATAAAACAGTAAAACATACGAACCCAGAACAAACCTCCACGCTTCTGTTGTGTTTCTGCCCCAGGCCAAGGTCCAGGAGGACGCCAGGCCAGGCTACACCATCACCCTGCTGGCCGGCTCCATCGCCCCCTTCGTCTGGCTGGACGTGGGGGACATCCCCGGTCGCTTCAGCTCCAACGGCTTCCTGATGACTTCCAGGAGCCTGGAGGTCAGCTTCATTCCCTGGGGCCCCACCAGCGTTGGAGAGCTGAGCCAGGCCCTCACCGTCACCTCTCTCAGGGACGTCTACTGATAGGCTCCTGGAAGGGAGACTGGTTCAAGGTCAGCTCAACCTTCAAGAGTGACCAAGGGCCAAGGCTTGGGTGCACAACAGGTGGTCCCCACAGACCTCCATGTAGACTGGGAGTGAGGGGGGGATGGGGGGGTCTGTCGTCCTTCAGTCAGTGTTTGAATGATTACTGGTTTAGAGCTCTCCATGTGTTTGAATGATTCCTGGTTTAGAGCTCTACATGTGTTTGAATGATGACTGTTTAGAGCTCTCCATGTGTTTGAATGATGACTGTTTAGAGCTCTCCATGTGTTTGAATGATGACTGTTTAGAGCTCTCCATGTGTTTGAATGATGACTGTTTAGAGCTCTCCATGCCTGATTCAGAACAACACCGACCACCGACCACGTTCCATTCACTTTATTGGAGCAGGTGAACCAAAACTTTGCACAGATTTATTTTTGTTGTAATTGTTTTGTTTGTAATCTAATGTGTTGATGTTTGTCTGTCGTGTTTTTCTAAATAAATCAATAAAAACCAGGGCACGTTAACCCAAGCCGCTGTTTGTCATACTGCATTAATGCCGCTCCGCCGCTAGTGGGCACCAGACACCCACGACACTCCAGACACAACTTTGTTTATACTTTTTTTTTTCTTCTCACTTTCCAGCTGTTCAACAATTGATGCTGCAGTGCCGTGGTGCATTTAAACCTCCGTATATATCCTTATATCCAACTGTACTGTATTGTCTTTCTAAAGCAGCGCTATAAAGACCCCCTATGGGTAATTCGAGGGGGGTCTGTGACCACGTTGCACGCCGAGCGAGGAAAAAACTCCACAATGAACCCATTGAGGGGGGAAAGTAACTGCGACAACATGTGGCTGGTCGGCCACCGTCACACTCCTCTCTCTTAGCACATCGCTGGGACCTTTGAACCGCCGCGGACTCGCCTACCGCCGTCCTACTTCATTACTATTCATTGGGCATCAAGAGACTGTCTGCCGCTCAAGTTGAACTGGGGGAAACTCAAATGATATATATACAGGCTGACGGGTGGATCGACTCTTACTCCAACTCTAACGACAAACTAAACGGACGTCATGCTTTCCGATGCGTAACGGTAACAGATCTGATTGACTACCGAGCTGCTGTTTGCGCGGAGACGCAGCGACCAACACTGGACTCCCCGCCGGGGCGATCGTAGCGCTGCAACTATGGATCATTTTAAATGCTTTGTGACTTTTACTGTGCTTTTTATTTCAACATTGCAAAGTTTACCCAAGCACTACAACGAGTCGCGCATCTATCTGGATAATATCCTGCGCTACTATGGAGAAACCTCTTCTATCACGTTGGAAGATTTTGAACATTTAGTCCAGTTAATGTCCGTAAGATCACCCGAGGATATAACTGAGAATCCTCTGGAAAATGTAGCCGTGAGTATGATTTTTTAAATGAAATCGATCGGCCTATTCCATTTTTTTGTGTTGTTTTTGGATTTTCCCAAACCTAACGGTCAGCACTACAGTGTAGCCTAATGCACGTGTCGGCCTATAGTGCAAACAATTCAATTGGGTACCAAATGTCCTTCCCGTTTTGTTTGTCTCCGTCTCCAGTGTCCCTCCGTGCCGGACATCCTGACCCACTACGGCCTCGTCAACGAGAGCCATCTGACTGTTGAACATCTGGACAGAATCTGCCCCGCCGTGTTGACCCAGGTGCTGCTGCCCTCCTGTCCCTTCGCACCCCTTCCCGAGGTCCCCCAGCCGCTCGACTACACGGGTGAGGAGGCTGTGGTTGCTTCATCCAGCGTGTTTGTAAAAGACGCACAACACAACTTGTTTTGCATGTCCATGTCGAGTGATTTCGCTGCAACACGCACCAACACGCAGGGGAAGAAGGTTGTCTGCAGTCTCCATACCCCCCACGACACGGTTTAGTGTTTATTTAACCCGTGTCTCGTGATCCGAGTCGTGTCCCTGTCCCCGGATCCCATTCGAAGTTGTATTTCAAGCAATGCACAAAACAAACAGCACATTGACTCTTGGCCTCTTTTGCAGAGTCATTTTGAAAACTTAGGTCCACGTTTTGACGCGTTGGACGGCCCCACGCAGCGACCACTGTGTTGACCCAGAGTTCCCATCCCGACAAACACCGAGGAATGTTTAACGTGTAGATAAGTGGATTTTATTTTTCAGACAGAAGTAGTTTTGAACCCTCTTTTATTCCTGATAACCAATACTGTGCTCATGAAAAAGTATTTGCGGTTTAGCCGACATACACATCCATACAAAAAAACGATTTAACATGACGTCTTTAAGATAACAGGACGTCGCAATTACCTCGATGGAGAGCCCTATTCACGAAAATATAAGTCTTATCTGATTGCATTTAATGGTGATAAACTCAACCCAAATCTCAACTCTACGGACAGCTTGGGTCATCCTCTTAGTATCTGCCTTCGGTTTCACAAAAATCTACTTTTGTCATGTGAGAGACTTATATCTATATTAATATAATATATTTTCATGAATCCATCCATGGAGTGAACTGCAAAGAGGTTAGGTCCTCTTAGCTTGAAGCTATAACGTATTTACAACTAAACAGGAACACTGAATACACAACAATATACACACAAAATACAGCTTAGTAGCAGACCTGTCTGGTTTTGTGTGTATTCAAAAGAAGACTTGTTTGTACAAACACATTTTTCCTGTCTCTCTTCGCTGTCTTGTCCTCAAAGACACATAAAGAATATATTTATCATATCCAAGCTTAGAACCAACATGGAACCCAGATGGCCGCTAGGGGGCCCATAATCATAAATGATTGAATCATTCATGTCTGTCCTTGTGTGTGTGTGTGTGTGTGTGTGTGTGTGTGTGTGTGGTCCAGTGTGGGGCTATGGGTTCCTGGCAGTGACCATCATCAACCTGGCCTCTCTGTTCGGCCTCATGCTGATCCCCTTCACCAAGAAGCCGTACTTCCCCAAGGTGCTCACCTACTTTATCGGCCTGGCCATCGGGACGCTGTTCTCCAACGCCGTGCTGCAGCTCATCCCTGAGGTGGGTGCCTTGGTTCTGTCCCCCGTCCCTGCAGCCTAACCCTGAGATTAAAGCTTCTGCTAACTGAAGAAACAGTCAATATGTTTTAGGGTCAGATGTTCCCCCAGTATATTGGAGCTGGGTGATCATGTGATTTAATGACATCTACTGTATATTTGGTCATTTAGCAGACACATGTATGACACATGTATGACCAGAGGAGCTGGGAACCAGATCCCAAGCTGATCCATGTTCTTACCTGTTGACAGCTCAGTGAAGGCAGGGCGGGACAACAGCATAGCTATCATGTGATTTGATCATCGTTGGGTATTGGATTAGAGATAGTGGCAGTCACACCGCAACTGGCTTATCATGAGTGGGACTGTGAAGCCCCGCCCCCTCAGACTCTGTGACGCCTTCACCGTGATTCGATTTGGATGAAAAAGAAAAACAGATATATTTTATATTTAAATATATTTTTAGTTTTTTGAATGCTTCTTCCATATGTGTATAATTACTCATTAAATGAGCTAAACAGTTCACATTTCAATATTACTTTTTGTGACACATTATAACTGTTAGCTTAAAAGGTGAAATGACTCGACTAATTGGTTTGTTGCGTTGTTGTTTTGCATATATATTTGCACATATATTCAATAATGAAATACCAATTTTCCCTTCATGCTGTGTGTTCGACGCCCACAGGCTCTGGGCTTCGACCCCAAGACAGATAACTACGTGATGAATGCCGTCGGGATCTTTGGCGGTTTCTACCTCCTCTTCTTCATGGAGAAGATCCTGAAGATGGTGCTGGGCATGGACCACGAGGTGAGGACTGAGGTCGCTGGGTTCGGACTCTGATTTGGCCGGAACTCGTTTTATCATTTATTGAGAGGAATTACAGCGGACACTCGGTTTTATTGGTTCATTGTTGTGCAATAAAATTTGATAAGATTCAAAGATCCAGAACATGATGGATTAATAAGCATGATACACAGGAAGGAAACAGGACGAAAATAAAAAATAATAAAGTAAAAATAAAAGCACATAAAACTTTATTCAACAGTGTGAATATTGTCTACGACGTGACTCACATTAAAAACATCACATAAAAACATGTCCTCTCATTCACATAGAAATATAAAACACACAATATCCGCTCACTCACATTAAAACACAGACAATATCCACCTCCATCAAGACTCAAGAGTTGTATTCATCAAATGCACAGTAAAACACAGGGTAGTTTGGCCAATGACACTCTGAGGACAAGGCACCCGGCATCAGACTTTAGACAGATGTTAGATATCTAAATGTGTCATGGAAAATTGCTGATTTGCTCCTGTTCTGTAATGATATCTTTATACTGATTTATATTATTATTATAGTGCATTAAGTGCGGCAGTGGGTCATTGAGATAAGAGATGGTGGTATTTGTGGGATAATGAATTGTAATTAACTGTAACCAACACGCGTCAGACCAACCCACCATTAACCCAGTGTTGTGTATCATCTGTATTCTACCCAATAAGAGACATAACTGATTAATGTTCTGCAGCACGGCCACAGCCACTTCCCCGCCGGCGACCTGTCCCCAGACGGCGTCCTGCAGAACGGGGAGCTGTCGGAGAAGAAAGACTGTGTGATCCTGACCAGCATCAGCACCGTCGCCCTGGAGAAGAGTGGCCAGCCCCTGGACGGACACCTGGACACCCCCTCCCACCAGGTACCAATGTTGAGCCCTAGCACCAGCACCATGAGGCTCCTGCCGTGGGAGCCCTAGTGCAGCTTGGTATCATATCATGCTAATATCATATTGTGATATCGTATTATGATAATATTGGATCATGACTTAAGTATGGTGATAATATCGTAGCATGGGGCCTCTGGTGATTCCCACCCCTGCCAGGTACCACACCCTCCTCCTCCACCCTGGACAACAGCGCCACAAGGCGGTTAGCTTTAGGCCAAATCACCACACCACCATAGGTCTCTACGTCACCCGCGTAGCCCACAGAGGCGCTGACCTCTGACCTTTAGCTGTTTTAATCGAAGACTAGAGTTGCAGGAAGAAAGGTCAGTTCATGCTGAGATCGTTTACATCCAAATGTTTAAAAGTCTAAACGTTAACTTATCTACAGATGGAACTGTTGAACTTTGAGTGTGCCAACAAGACCCCTTATCTACCAGCTAGCTCGGAGAACATCTGGGATTTGCCACACAGAGAACTTTGACTCGTCGCGCTTCAACTTTCTGAATGCCACCGTGGACTTCAGTGGTCTAATGGGAGGATGAATCGAGAAGAACACGTCGAGAAGATGAGGTTATTACCCGCTTGACGGAGCGCTATCTCCATTAGTGAGGGAAGACAACTGTAAAGGACTGGGTGCTGGAAGGGGAACCCTGGTCTTAACATCGTCTTTCAGTCGTAATTACAGTCTTGTGACGCTGATCTTACAGGAGTCGTCCAATCACAGAGGGAGGTCAGATCGTATAGGAGTCATCCAATCACAGAGAGAGTTCAGATCATTGTACAGGAGTCGTCCAATCACAGAGAGAGTTCAGATCGTACAGGAGTCGTCCAATCACAGAGAGAGGTCAGATCGTACAGGAGTCGTCCAATCACAGAGAGAGATCAGATCGTACAGGAGTCGTCCAATCACAGAGAGAGTTCAGATCGTACAGGAGTCGTCCAATCACAGAGAGAGTTCAGATCGTACAGGAGTCATCCAATCACAGAGAGAGTTCAGAGGTTAGTAACTGACATTTAAAGCACAATGATGAAAGAAAGTGAGAGTTGTATTTTAATCATTATTTTTGCTATCGAAGGCATGATGGCACCATGACCGTCTAATAATACTCCTAATCAGCGACGACAGCACACCGCTAGATAAATAGCGTTAATGTTTAACGTCGGGCTCTGCGGGGATCAATGTGCTAAACAAATAAGACTCATCGGTGTGTCCGTGGGCCCCCAGCAAATGAAACTAGAGCCCAGGCCCTCGCTCAGATAAATGCTGGGATTGTGCAGGACTGGACAGACACAAAGACTCCCTTTGTTGTGGTGCTTGATAGTGAGGAGGGGTTAGCGGCATTCCTCCCTCTCACCTCCGGTAGCACCATTAGCTCCTGGCGCTAATATCCACTTATCCACCATCAAATCATTTGGTTAAGGGAGAGTGAAAGTTAAAAGCATGGAAATACACAAATATTCAAGTAATCATATATCATTTATAAATATACAAAATATTATATCAAGAAATGTAAATCGAAGTCAAAGAATCTTTAGCAAAGGTCATGTGTCTCTGTAGCAATTCTCTATCCCTACACACCACCTCAGTGGCTTTCCTTGGACTCCTCTCCCCACAGGACACAGGAAGTGATGATCTAACCGCTTTATTTCACAGTTAATCAGTTTGTAAGCAGAGCAGATGGTAGTCACTGACATGTCAACGCTCCTCAGTGTGTGTGGTTGGTGGCTGGTTGAACCTGATCAGCCTGACTGGGGCCAAGTGAATCTGATCAGTCTGACTGGGGCCAGGTGAGTCTAACCAGCCTGACTGGGGCCAGGTGAGGCTGTTTAAACCAGCCACCAACCACACACCACAGTCTCCATTTAATTTGATTCTGTGTACATGTGTGATCTGATGTATGTGTTTATTGAGCACATGTTTCTGTTAGAGTGATAACAGTCGGAGTGTAGGTCAAAAACAACGTGAGTGGGACTGATCGATAGGGCGTGCTTTCTACTGCTAATGTTTGGGGGCTTGTAGTTTTATTCTGCGCCACTAGATGGCGCAATATCCCAACTGGAAACAAAAGTCACCGCTACTTGTGTTGTGTTTGTGTTTATTATGATGGTGACTTTAGGTTCAACCTGTAGCACAGTGAAGCCTGAAATATGCCTCTGTCTTGAATGGCTGGATTTAGTTGAATGTCGAGTGTCTTTTTGGTGTTCTGGTCTGAGTTGGTGATTCTGTGCATAGACCGGCAAAAGGATTTCTCACCACAAATTCAGTGACACCTGGAGATCTTTGTAATGTGATGGTGTGTCGCAGAAACTACAACAAACTACAACCAACTACAACAATCTACAACAAACTACAACCAACTACAACCAACTACAACCATCTACAACAAACTACAACAATCTACAACCAACTACAACAATCTACAACAAACTACAACCAACTACAACAATCTACAACAAACTACAACAAACTACAACAAACTACAATCAACTACAACAAACTACAAAGTAAATCCCC
>OMNS01049664.1:2930-15601 GCA_900303225.1 Laemonema laureysi | reverse complement strand
GTTGCTTGTGCCTGGTCAACCTCCACTGACCAACAGACATGCACGTCATGCACTTATTATTTCTCTGGTAAATATAGCAATATGTTGTGGTTTATATGCTGCGTGTCAATGTGCACAGGCCTCAGGATTCGGAGACAATCAACAAAGGGGATCAGGGGAAAATTGGACAAAAAACGTCAGCTGGAAATTATGTGGGAGGGCCAGTGATACAACTCTGGACTGACCTGCAAACTGACCTCAACAGATGGCTGTTGTTATTTTAACTCCCTAATAGGATTGTCGTCTGAATCTATTGTTATACTGCATAGGTTTCAAGTAGTTGCCAAAAAAGTAGCCAACAGACTGTAACTCCTTTTTAATGTTATCCTGCATACACTCATCAGTGATTCGTACCTGCAGTGGGAATCACAGTGCAGTGCTGCAATATTGTCACATAGGGTCCCCTTACCGAATGACTAACATGTGAATATCATTTTGTGTGTGTGCGTGCCCGCGTGCATGTGTGTGTGCATGTGTTACATATTTCTTATCCAAAAAGTATGTGAAATGTGTAATGTAAATTATAAATACATGTAATGTAAGCCCCTCTGAAAGGTCACTGTCACTAGCTCCTTGTTGAAGATGGCCGCTTGGTATGGTGTCATAAAACTCCAAACTGCAACTGCCTATTCTGACAATGACATTGTAAATGCCATGACTTTTTTATTTATAGATTTATTTTAACCTTGCCATACAGTCTGCAATGTGACACAGAATGGTAATTATTAAGTGTATGTATTAATATAACAAGTGAACATAACTCCTATTGCTGAAGTTATGGTAAAAGAATAGAACAACAATTGTTCTCATTGTATATTTGTAAATTTAAATAATTATACAATTGCCGTTCACAGATTCACAAAAATGTTCATATTGGACCATATACTCAATGGTGCACTGTTTTATTATTCTACATATATTACATAAAGATAAGTACAGATATATACACATATAAATAAATACATAGGTTGGCATGTACCTGAAGATGTTACAATGAAATGTCAGATGTAAATCAAAATAGATTTCAAAGCCATGCCCATATTCAGCGCATGCCTTGCACACAGTCCTCTATATAAGAAGGCCCAGGATGGGATGTAGAGACAGCAGAGGAAGGAAGTTACAACTGGTGGTAAGTCAGACTGATTCTTCAGCTGTCACCCTTAGAAAAGCTGTTTGTATAGAATAGCTCTGTTGTTTTTTTTGTCTTTGCTTTACCTTAGTGTAGTGTCTGCATAGTGTCTGTGTTTTAATTTCAAATAAGGTTTGCAAAAAAAAAAGATGGATCTATGCTTCAAAGTTATTGGTTCACATTGTGTACTAATTTTGTCTGGGCCTATATTGTGATTATACTGGTTAGGATCCATTATTAAAATTTGATCCACTTTTTTACTGTTGAACAAATTTTAAATAGGCTATTTACATGAGATCGTGGGTTGAAAAAGCATAAAATTGCATTCGGTGTGACTCATTATCATCAAAAATAATTGTATTTTATTTTTATTTTAAAGGAACCAAGTTCTTCTGTGGTTGAGTGGAAGAAAAGGGTAAGGGTGTGTTTAATACAAAACACTGTCATCATCTTCAAACTATTTATTTTAAAACAGGTGATGAGATATGTATTTTTGTTTTTCATTAAATAAGCATCCATCATGAGTACGGACGCAGAGATGGCCGTTTACGGCAAAGCTGCCATTTACCTCCGTAAGCCAGAGAAGGAGAGGATTGAGGCCCAGAGCAAGCCCTTTGATGCCAAGAGTGCTGCATATGTGACTGATGTTAAGGAGCTGTACGTCAAGTGTACCATCATCAAGAAGGAGGGTGGCAAAGTCACTGTTAAAGTTCATGATACACAGGAGGTAGGCTCCAGTTCATTCAATTAAATTAAGAGCAGCAATAGTTACACAGGAGCCAAAGCTAAAACTAAAACTGGGCTTCCATTTTAGGAGAAAACAGTCAAAGAGGATGATGTCACACCCATGAATCCTCCCAAGTACGACAAAATTGAGGACATGGCCATGATGACCCATCTCAATGAAGCCTCTGTGTTGTATAACCTCAAAGAGCGTTATGCAGCATGGATGATCTACGTAAGATATTTCACAGACTAAATGAAGTAAAATTACTAAATTATGTCACAGATCATATTAATAATCATCTCTCTATGATCTTCTTCAGACCTACTCTGGGCTGTTCTGTGCCACTGTAAACCCCTACAAGTGGCTCCCAGTGTACGATCAGGAGGTTGTTACTGCATATAGAGGCAAGAAGCGTATGGAGGCTCCACCCCACATCTTCTCTGTC
Source organism: Laemonema laureysi (assembly GCA_900303225.1). NCBI lineage: Eukaryota > Metazoa > Chordata > Actinopteri > Gadiformes > Moridae > Laemonema > Laemonema laureysi. The sequence goes on along the minus strand of OMNS01049664.1, from coordinate 13,261 downwards.
TCTGACAACGCTTATCAGTTCATGCTTACTGGTATGTACAAGCCAAGAGGATATACATTATCAGTAATCGGAAGACAGATTTGTTACTTATGTTATATTTCCTTTCCAGATAGGGAGAACCAGTCTGTCTTGATCACGTAAGTTTTAAATTTGTTACAATTATAATACAAAAATATTTTAAAATTATATACAACCACTAAATGTATTGTTGTTATCTATAGTGGAGAATCTGGTGCTGGAAAGACTGTGAACACCAAGCGTGTCATCCAGTACTTTGCTACCATCTCAGTGGGTGGTGACAAGAAGAAGGACCAAGGAGGAAGCGCTGGAAAGATCCAGGTATGTTTAAAAAATAAGTCAGTGAATCATTAAGATGATTACATCATTATTATAGGTATTCACTTTGTAATGTTTATAATAGGGATCACTGGAGGACCAGATCATTGCAGCCAATCCCCTGCTGGAGGCCTATGGTAATGCCAAGACTGTGAGAAATGACAACTCCTCTCGTTTCGTAAGTACAGACTTAGTATGTCAAAGATCTGCAATCAAATAATTGATCTTTGACAAAAAAGATAAATGAGGCTTTTCTAAACAGGGTAAATTCATCAGAATCCACTTCGGTGCAAGTGGTAAACTGTCCAGTGCTGACATTGAGACTTGTAAGTATCTAGTATTCAAATAACAATGAATAAACTGTCATTATGGGTGGAATAGATTTTGACTCATTAATGTGCCTTATAGATCTGCTGGAGAAGTCCCGAGTGACATTCCAGCTTCCTGATGAGAGAGGCTATCACATCTTCTACCAGATGATGACCAACCACAAACCTGAGCTCATTGGTAAGATGGTGTAGTAGTGAGAAATGTTTGCGATGCAGACATCTTTAAAATGACCATATTACATTTGTATACTTTGTTTTTCTCCAGAAATGACACTCATCACCACCAACCCCTACGACTTCCCCATGTGCAGTCAGGGTCAGATCACTGTGGCCAGCATTGATGACAAAGAGGAGCTGGTTGCTACTGATGTCAGTGAATGCAGTCTTTTTATTACCGTTTCTAAGTGGACATGTGTGAAAGTGATTACATGTCATAAACAACATACTCATTTTCAATACAGACTGCTATCGATATTCTGGGCTTCACTAATGATGAGAAAATGGGCATCTACAAGCTTACTGGTGCTGTGCTTCACCACGGTAACATGAAGTTCAAGCAGAAGCAGCGTGAGGAGCAGGCTGAGCCAGAAGGCACAGAGGGTGAGTTGAAAACATTTCCAAAGGGCTACATTTCCATTTTTTTAATCATTCTGAAAGTGTCCCATGAATATAAAACATATTTTCATATGAACTTTCAGATGCTGACAAAGTTGCCTACCTGCTGGGTCTGAATTCTGCTGACATGCTGAAGGGTTTGTGCTACCCCAAAGTGAAGGTCGGAAATGAGTATGTCACCAAGGGACAGACTGTACCTCAGGTAAGATATTATGGAATAATTCTGGTAATTTAGTATTTCCTGAATGCCTTTGGCAAGAGGGACCTAATTATAATCTGTCCAAACTAATCGTCTACCCTTTATTTCTTATATATTTATGGAAAATGACTATAGGTGCTGAACTCAGTGAGTGCCCTGGCCAAGTCTATCTATGAGAGGATGTTCTTGTGGATGGTTGTCCGTATCAACCAGATGCTGGACACCAAGCAGCCAAGAGCATCCTTTATTGGTGTGCTGGACATTGCTGGTTTTGAGATCTTTAATGTAAGAATGCATTTCTTGAAAATGTTTTTTTAGTTTCAAAACAGAGCGGTGTCACAGTGGCTGAACATTGGCTTATGTTCTCTATTAGTTCAACAGCATGGAGCAGCTGTGCATCAACTTCACCAATGAGAAACTGCAACAGTTCTTCAACCACCACATGTTCGTCCTGGAGCAAGAGGAGTACAAGAAGGAGGGTATCATCTGGGAGTTCATTGACTTCGGCATGGACTTGGCTGCCTGCATTGAGCTTATTGAGAAGGTACACATTATTATTATTAAACTATCTACATCATATTCTTAATGTGTTTTCAAACATTGTTTTTCATGATGTTTTATCAAACCTTTTCTTCTCTAAAGCCAATGGGCATCTTCTCCATCCTTGAAGAGGAGTGCATGTTCCCCAAGGCATCAGATACTACCTTCAAGGCCAAGTTGTATGACCAGCATCTTGGAAAGACCAAAGCATTTGAGAAGCCCAAGCCCGCAAAGGGCAAGGCTGAGGCCCACTTCTCCCTGGTGCACTATGCTGGTACCGTGGACTACAACATCGCTGGCTGGCTAGACAAGAACAAGGATCCCCTGAATGACTCTGTTGTGCAGCTGTACCAGAAGTCCTCAAACAAACTGCTGCCTGTCTTGTACCCACCTGTAGCTGCTGACGGTAAAATTAATATTTTAGGTCTTACGTCTGCATAATAGGAAACGGGATAGTTTGTCATATTTCAGTGCAACTCCTGAAATATAATAACCTTGATCTCAACATTTAAACTTGTTTGTGTTCAACCCTTAACCCATGCCTCTAACCATTTACAAGAGACATGTTTCAATGTGTTAATAATGATGTAATTCATAGATGGTGGCAAGAAAGGAGGCAAGAAGAAGGGTGGTTCAATGCAGACTGTGTCTTCGCAGTTCAGGGTGAGAATTATGGGCAACTGTACTCTTGTGGCTGTTCTCAAATGATTTTCCCCAGTAACATTTAATTAAAATGTATATTTCATATATATAGGAGAACTTGGGCAAGCTGATGACCAACTTGAGGAGCACCCATCCTCACTTTGTGCGTTGTCTGATTCCCAATGAGTCAAAGACTCCAGGTAGAATCCCTTTCAGTTCGCCATTCGATTTTTGTGGGTTTTACGTAATCTGTTTTAATAAAAGTGGTACCTTCTCACAGGTCTGATGGAGAACTTCCTGGTTATCCACCAACTGAGGTGTAACGGCGTACTGGAGGGCATCAGAATCTGCAGAAAGGGCTTCCCCAGCAGAATCCTCTATGCTGACTTCAAGCAGAGGTATGCGCTCATTTAACAAACAACAACTTGATATACACCATAAGGAATGCATCTGAATAATATAATACACCACAACCCACTCTGACAGGTACAAAGTACTGAATGCCAGTGTCATCCCTGAGGGCCAGTTCATTGATAACAAGAAGGCTTCTGAGAAACTGCTTGGGTCTATTGATATCAATCATGATGAGTACAAATTTGGACACACCAAGGTATATTCTCCATAGATATTATCTATTGAATAATATTAATAGTTACGGTATGTCCCTGATTATTATGAAATGATTATAGCGAATAATTGTATCTACAGTATATAATCTATCTGATGGTTTTTCTAAGGTGTTCTTCAAAGCCGGTCTTCTGGGTGTTCTTGAAGAGATGCGAGATGAGAAGTTGGCAGCTCTGGTCGGAATGATTCAAGCTCTCTGTCGTGGTTTCCAAATGAGGAAGGAGTTTATGAAGATGATGGAGAGGAGGCATGTTTGGCATATTATAACAAATATGTATGTTTCACAGTTTGGTACAATACTGAAATGCCTTATTTAATATATTGTTTCTTCTCTACAGGGAAGCTGTTTACACAATTCAGTACAACATCCGCTCATTCATGAATGTCAAACACTGGCCATGGATGAAGGTTTACTACAAGATCAAGCCTCTCCTGAAGAGTGCTGAAACTGAGAAGGAGCTTGCCCAGATGAAGGAGAACTATGAAAAGATGAAGACAGACCTGGCTACTGCCCTGGCCAAGAAGAAGGAACTGGAGGAGAAGATGGTTTCTCTCCTGCAGGAGAAGAATGATCTGCAGTTGCAAGTGGCTTCTGTAAGTAAACATGATATTTTTTTGTGTTAACATGTACACACATTGAGATACATGTGACATGACTGATATGATAATAAATCTTCATATATATCAATATATAGGAAGGAGAGAATCTGTCAGATGCTGAAGAGAGGTGCGAGGGACTCATCAAGAGTAAGATCCAGCTGGAGGCCAAACTCAAGGAGACAACTGAGAGACTGGAGGATGAGGAGGAAATGAATGCTGAGCTGACTGCCAAGAAGAGGAAACTGGAGGATGAATGCTCTGAGCTCAAGAAGGACATTGATGACCTGGAGCTCACCTTGGCCAAAGTGGAGAAGGAGAAACATGCCACTGAGAACAAGGTTTGTAAATATTTCACCATACGCCAACATTCAATCAACTTTCTCCAAACCGGTCAAAAAAGAGTACAAAGCAAAGTAACACATTACTAATTAGCATGTATGACCCATGATATTGTTATATTTAGGTGAAGAACCTGACTGAGGAGATGGCCTCTCAGGATGAGAGCATTGCTAAGCTGACAAAGGAGAAAAAAGCCCTCCAAGAGGCACATCAGCAGACCCTTGATGACCTGCAGGCAGAGGAAGACAAAGTCAACACTCTGACTAAGGCCAAGACCAAGCTTGAACAGCAAGTGGATGATGTGAGGTTACATTCTTAGTATGATTGGAGAACCTACTCATCAATTCTATTAAAAATATATGATGATCAATAATTTATATATATTCCAAAATTACAGCTTGAAGGCTCTCTGGAGCAAGAGAAGAAGCTCCGTATGGACCTTGAGAGAGCCAAGAGAAAGCTTGAGGGTGACCTGAAACTGGCTCAGGAATCCATCATGGATCTTGAGAACGACAAACAACAGTCTGATGAGAAAATCAAAAAGTAATGTGATGCCAAATTGATAATAGTGTGACCATCATTATGATTAACAAATTTTAAAGACAGGCAATATGTGAATTGGTTGTATGTGATTCCATCATCAGGAAGGACTTTGAAACCAGTCAGCTTCTTAGCAAGATTGAAGATGAGCAGTCCTTGGGTGCTCAGCTTCAGAAGAAGATCAAGGAGCTTCAGGTCAGATAATGTTGCTGTTGACATCTTGACATCCAAGTTTCATACATACATACAAGTTGGATGTTAAATGGGTTTTTTTAAATTTTAAAAATGCCATTAATCCCTTTTAGGCCCGTATTGAGGAGCTGGAAGAAGAGATTGAGGCTGAGCGTGCTGCTCGTGCCAAGGTTGAGAAGCAGAGAGCTGACCTCTCCAGAGAACTCGAAGAGATCAGTGAGAGGCTTGAGGAGGCTGGTGGAGCCACTGCTGCTCAGATTGAGATGAACAAGAAGCGCGAGGCTGAGTTCCAGAAGCTGCGTCGTGACCTTGAGGAGTCCACCCTGCAGCATGAAGCCACTGCTGCTGCTCTGCGTAAGAAGCAGGCTGACAGTGTTGCAGAGCTGGGAGAGCAGATTGACAACCTCCAGCGTGTCAAGCAGAAGCTTGAGAAGGAGAAGAGCGAGTACAAGATGGAGATTGATGACCTCTCCAGCAACATGGAAGCAGTTGCTAAGGCCAAGGTGAAATATGTTTTAAATAACTATATAGTGAACATAATTATAAGGACACCACTTGTGCTAACTAGTAAAAATGTAATCACCAGGGAAATCTGGAGAAGATGTGCCGTACCCTTGAGGACCAGCTGAGTGAAATTAAGGCCAAAAGTGATGAGAATGTTCGCCAGATAAATGACGTCAGTGCCCAGCGAGCAAGGCTCATGACTGAGAATGGTAAGTATACATTCAGTTATATGTTTGTCAACTGAATTCCATAGCAAATAACGAACGTGGACTATTTGTCTACTGCAAAACTTAAGATTCAAGTTATTATTTAAAGGATCATTCCGAGCCAATTTTGACCTGTCACTATCACAAAATATTGTCTTGCTTTAATTTTTAACAAGTTTGTTTTGTGATTTTCAAGTCGTATGGACTCTTTATTGACATTGTATTTATTTCCAAATAATAGCCAAAAATCAAAACAACACAGAATTTCACTTGAACAGAAGTAAATGAGTGTATTTTTAATATAGTTATTAACATTTTAACATTCATATATTCATATATTTATATATCTAGGCGAATTTGGTCGTCAGCTTGAGGAGAAAGAAGCTCTTGTCTCCCAGCTGACCAGAGGCAAGCAAGCCTTTACTCAGCAGATTGAGGAGCTGAAGAGGCAAATTGAGGAGGAAGTCAAGGTAAGGACAGTTTTATTCATGAAGGTGGTTGTTTCAAAGATCATGACATTTATTGAATTTACTAGATCTCTGTTTCTCTTTTTTCAGGCCAAGAATGCTCTTGCTCATGGTGTGCAATCAGCCCGCCATGACTGTGACCTTCTGAGGGAGCAGTTTGAGGAGGAGCAGGAGGCCAAGGCTGAGCTGCAGCGTGGAATGTCCAAGGCCAACAGTGAGGTGGCTCAGTGGAGGAGCAAGTATGAAACTGATGCTATCCAGCGCACTGAGGAGCTTGAGGAGGCCAAGTGAGTCAAATATATTTTCAAGTAGATTAAATGGAAACAGTTTTCATAATTGTGTATGTTAAAAAAATATTGCCATTTCTTAACAGGAAAAAGCTTACCCAGCGCCTTCAGGAGGCTGAGGAACAGATTGAGGCTGTGAACTCCAAGTGTGCCTCTCTGGAGAAAACAAAACAGAGACTCCAGGGTGAGGTAGAGGACCTCATGATTGATGTGGAGAGGGCCAATGGACTGGCTGCCAACCTTGACAAGAAGCAAAGGAACTTTGATAAGGTGTGTGGATGTGGATATGGTTGATTTTCAAGCTGAGCATTTGCATAAACCCATGAAAAACACATGACACATTTTTCATGTTGACAATGGACAGGTTCTGGCAGAGTGGAAGCAGAAATATGAGGAGGGCCAGGCAGAGCTTGAAGGAGCTCAGAAAGAGGCTCGTTCTCTCAGCACTGAGCTTTTCAAGATGAAGAACTCATATGAAGAAGCTCTGGATCAGCTGGAGACCCTGAAACGTGAAAACAAGAACCTGCAACGTGAGCTAATTATTTTACTTGAATAAAGCACCATTACAATGAAAGTGATGTATATTAACATGCAACACTCTTTATAGAGGAGATTTCTGACCTGACTGAACAAATTGGTGAGACTGGAAAGAGCATCCATGAGCTGGAGAAGTCCAAGAAGCAGGTGGAGACTGAGAAGTGTGAGATCCAGACAGCTCTTGAGGAAGCTGAGGTGAAAATAATACCATGAACAGTGTTTTTATGTTCCTATCTGTCTTTTTTATTTTATGGATTCAAATATGTCCTGTCAACTAAATAGTCTATCATTGCTTCGATATCTAGGGAACTCTGGAGCATGAAGAGTCCAAGATTCTGCGTGTCCAGCTGGAGCTCAACCAGATTAAGGGTGAGGTTGACAGGAAGATTGCTGAGAAGGATGAGGAGATGGAGCAGATCAAGAGGAACAGCCAGAGAGTCATTGACTCCATGCAGAGCACCCTGGACTCTGAGGTCAGGAGCAGGAATGATGCCTTGAGAATCAAGAAGAAGATGGAGGGAGATCTGAATGAGATGGAGATTCAGCTGAGTCATGCCAACCGCCAGGCTGCTGAGGCCCAGAAGCAGCTGAGGAATGTTCAGGGACAACTGAAGGTATGACACAAAACTGCTGTATAGTACTGCAAACCATCGTATACCTGTATTGGTAAATTGAAACCACATTGTCAGTTATGTTTTTATTTTATAATATTAGGATGCCCAACTGCATCTTGATGATGCTGTCAGAGCACAGGAAGACCTGAAGGAGCAGGCTGCCATGGTGGACCGTAGGAACGGTCTCATGGTGGCTGAAATCGAGGAGCTGAGAGCAGCTCTGGAACAGACAGAGAGAGGCCGCAAAGTGGCTGAGCAAGAGCTGATTGATGCCAGCGAGCGTGTTGGACTGCTGCACTCTCAGGTAAACAAACAAAAATATTCTTCCAATAGTTACTTGGTACACTTTTTTACATGCCATTATGACAATAATACAAACTGCCAATTATTTCAGAATACAAGCCTCCTGAACACAAAGAAGAAGCTGGAGACTGACCTGGTCCAAGTCCAGAGTGAGGTGGACGACACCGTCCAGGAAGCCAGGAATGCTGAAGAGAAGGCCAAGAAGGCCATCACTGATGTAGGTTTGCTTTCATTGGTTCATTCTTGTCATGAAGTTTTAATGGGATTCTTGATTCTTGAAGTATTAATAAACTAAGAAACATTTCCCTCTTCATATTTCTCTCTCTGCATGACTCCTGACATACGTTCATTCTTAGGTTATTGTCTGCATCTTGGAGAGTTTGGCTCATTGGTGAACATGATTCATGAACTCCTTGGTTTCTTCTAGGCTGCCATGATGGCTGAGGAGTTGAAGAAAGAGCAGGATACCAGTGCTCATCTGGAGAGGATGAAGAAGAACCTGGAGATCACAGTGAAAGACCTGCAGCACCGCCTGGATGAGGCTGAGAACCTGGCCATGAAGGGTGGCAAGAAGCAGCTCCAGAAACTCGAGTCCAGAGTAAGATAATGTCACACAGGGATGTCTACACAGTTCCAGTACAAGTATATATTTTATTGAATACATTTCTTATTTACCTTACCTTATTTCTTAAGGTGCGTGAGCTGGAAGCAGAGGTTGAGGGCGAACAGAGACGTGGAGCAGATGCTGTTAAGGGTGTCCGCAAATATGAGAGGAGAGTGAAGGAACTCACATACCAGGTATGCATTTGTTCTTTTTCAAAATCAATATTTAAAAATAGTTTGCTCAAATGAATCCTTTTCATCACTTTAGACTGAGGAGGATAAGAAGAATGGTGCCAGACTCCAGGATCTTGTTGACAAGCTGCAACTGAAGGTGAAGGCTTACAAGAGGCAGGCTGAGGAAGCGGTAAGTTCAATATGACTAAAAACGTTATTTTTCACACTTATTTCCTGTATGTCATATTTAAACAACACATGAATGTTCCTACAGGAGGAGCAGGCCAACTCTTACCTGTCCAAGTGCAGGAAAGTTCAACATGAGCTGGAGGAGGCTGAGGAACGTGCTGACATTGCTGAGACTCAGGTCAACAAGCTGAGGGCCAAAAGCCGTGATGGTGGCAAGGTAAGTTCACAACTGCTTTAAGCATATTACTCTAGAAAGAAAATCAATGCAACAACAAAAATATATGGCTGGTTTAATATTTTATTTGTTTTTGTTTTCCCCAGGGAAAGGAAGCAGCTGAATAAGTTGTATTGCATCCATTGTACATTTTGAAAGAAATGTCATAAAATATGACTTCTTGTTCATTGTAAATTGTAAGCTGCAATAAAATATTATTCCAAAGTTTCTTTTTTGTTGGTAGTTTCACTGATTTATGAATTCATTTGAATAACAATGGGACCATTTCTCCAACTTTTGAATTTGAATCTGATCAGTCGATATTAATGACAAATAAATGTATACAGAACCGTACAGAAAAGCAAGAGTCTGAAATCGGTACTGTGAAATATATTATAATAGAATACAATCTCTGAAATATAATTGTATGTACATGAATTAGTTTAAGACATAAAATGAGATAAAAATTCAATTCAATTTTAAAATCTGTAGGATGCAGGCTGGTTTTGGTTCTTTGTGAACAAGACCTCAAAACAACCAGTCCTGTATCAAAAAGGATCTGCCTTATTATGTTCAGCATAACCAGGTTCAGTGCTGTGTGGTAGGCTATTTGTTGAATTAATTAACATTAGTGAATTGGCAGGAAGAGACTGGGACTAAAAAAAACGATGCGGGGGAGTCAGACTGCCCCTACATGTCCACAGCACCAACATTTTTCCAATTTGAATGAATTCATTCATAAATTAAATTCAAATTGCTTCCAAATGGGACAGGCCACCAGCCACCGGGTGTGGACTACTGTCCGTTCGATAATTCTCCCGAGTCACTTCCTAGAATCACTTCATACACATTCTTGTTCGTAATGCTTTTAATTTTATTTTAATTTTATTATTTAATTACTGTCTTTCTTTCTTCACTATCTTACATTTTCTTATTGTATGGGTTTTTTTATTCAGCATTTTTGCATTCTCTCCCTTTTTGCCTATGTAAAGTACTTTGAGTTGCCTGGTCTGCAAAATGTGCTGTACAAATAAAATCGTGATTATGATTGATTGATTGAAGTCAAGATGTGTTCTAAATGTTTAGTTCTAAATGTTTAATTCTACTTAATCAAGTCCAAACAAAAGAAACATAATGGATCTCAAACTAAATACTAATTGTGTATTGACTGCAGTAATAAAGTAATATATGGCACAGGTGGACACACTGTGGAGTATGGTTGTTGTTACACTTGGTTTATAGTCAAGAATACATTGTCTGGATCAAAAAAATGA
>OMNS01049663.1:2639-12639 GCA_900303225.1 Laemonema laureysi | reverse complement strand
GCCACACAAACACTGTGATTTAATAAAAGAGCCTGACAAATGACTTAATAGGCCAGAGGATGGAGTGTGTCTACTGCATAGCCTACCTGGTAGATCTCCTTCAGCTTATCATGCGAGGCTCCTAGGACCACACAGGCTTCTAACAGGGCTGGAGGCAAATGGTCCGTCATTGGTGGCAACGCCATCGTATCCCAAAGGGACAGAAAATCCTCTCCAAGCCGCTGGACTAGGAGAACCAAGTGAATAATACTTCCAGAAAGCCTGTTTTCCAACCCCAAAAACCTGGATGAGAAATGTGGAGGATATAATGTACAGACAAGGTGAATGGTATAGAACAGTAAACGGCTAAAATTAGTTGAAAGGAGAAGTCATTCAAAGTACACAGAAAGGGGGAAACACAAGGACACACAGCAACAATCAAGTTTATTCTTGAACCAATTTTACATGCAATCTTTGTGCTTCACATGCACACGCAAAAGACCACATGACCAGGCCCCACTTCCAGATCATTACTGCTGCCTATGATAAACACATGCTGGACAGCAGGGGCCACAAACATGTATAGATGCATATAGATTGCGACAGATAAAAAAAGACTTCTATCCAAGCCAGTCTTGCAATAGAATCAAGTGGCCGTCATATTGTTTACTGGCAGACGTCAGATGAGATACCAATACTGTTAGCAACAGTTGGGAGTTCCACTGAACACTAACAATTGAACTATAAAAACCATATTTGCTGCTTTGATTTAACCCAATTAAATGTTTAACTACTGAGTCTACCGACAGCACGCCGCCACTGAGCCAAAGGAAAGCAAAGGACATCTATGTGTCCTCCGTCGGTCATCCATGTGACCCTAATGCTTTCACTTTCCCACAACGAACGTATTTAATATATGACCAGGAGAGGTATAGCCGACATGCAACCGGTGCTGCTACGTTCTGCTGTTTGTTTAGTAAGGTCGCAATGGGCTGGCAGTATCCACGCACACTCCCAGCAGCAAGATAGAAAAGCTTAAGTAGCTAATCTCATTGCCCTCCGGATCAGTTTTTCCTCTTCAAGGTAAATTAAACTCATGTGTGCAGACTGCAGAGGACACAGACCATCATGCGTTCTTAATAAAACATCTTAAGCCACCATGGCTAAACCCCTATATAGACATCCTGCATTGTGTATCATTAGCATTTTTAGCACACTATTAAATCAAATATTTGTATGGCCATGTCATATGGGGTCCCCTCAAATGTTTGTGTCAAACATTTGAAACATTTGATAGTATGTTGTTGCAAAATCTAAGCTAGTTCTAGTAAGTCTGCATTTTCCTCTGAGGTTCTGGAAGTCAGTAATGACTATATCATCTCACGCCCTTACTGCATCCAACACATGACGTCATGGGAACTGGCAAAACATGGTATGGCAAAACATGGTACGGCAAAGTGTTGAATTGTGAATTCAAAATTGTAAAATTGTGTATGATCATATATGAAGCCAAACGATTGTTAACGGCTGGGACAAACAGAGCGAAAACAGATTAACCCTTTTACTTAGTGAACCTTGCTCCATAAGTAAAAGTTTATATCACCACTGTAAAAGCTGCCCCTGCTAAATTCACCAGTTGAATGCAACAAGTAATCAACACTGACAGAAATACACGATAGCAATGTGTAAGCTGCTGACTTATCTACTGACCTCTCGTATGATTAATAGTTGGCACATCCGGTCGCGTTCTTATTAATGCAATATGCAGCCCGCAGTTGTAAACTATACGGCAAAAAAACGAGTAGCGGTGAAAGCAGTATGCAGTTGTTGCCTTCTTCCTTTTTTCTCTTCTAAGTGGAGATACAAACATGCGCGATTGTTAGGCGCAGACTGTTGAGTTGTTTTGAAGTTGTGCACACGTGAACGACGATAGCGCCTCACTTCGTCACACCAACCCACGTGGACAAACTGCTCTTCATGCATTTTTTGATGCATTACATGTTTTATGGTAGGCTCCCCCTCTACGACGGGGCGGTGGGCTACACAACATCACACACAACAATGTTGGATCACAATGTTCATATTAATGTTACAAATCCTGACGGATTACATACGTATTTAAATTAAAAAACGTAAAGGTGCTGCAACACATTTACTGCGCTAAATCATAAAATGACCGTGATATCATCAGATATTAAGAAAACATGCGATGTCGAAATACTGGCTTCTCCGACAACAATGATACAGACAGTATGTTCTCCTTTGAAATGTCCATTGCGGCCCCGAACGTGTTTTTCTCATGTTGCGGTCGGCTCTTCTTGCACTCGTGTTCGTTCATTGTCCTCAACCTGGCAACACGTGTGAGCTTCGAATCTGGGGAGGAGAGGGCGGGCGTAGACAACTCTCTCCAATATGATGAATTTGGACTGCAGTACCCACTCTAAACGCTCGGGGTCATTGTTACATATCGCACCTTTAAGACAAGTTGGGAAACATTTGGAGAAATAATTAGATTGTTCAAAATAACCTGCATCAATGTTTGTATTTAATGATATTGGTTTAAAATAATATAATAATAAAATAATAATAACTTAAGTCAAGTCTGGTATGGCAATTGTCCATTCACTTAATTCGAATCTGTAATAGGGCCTTTATGTAAATTATAACTGGGATAAAGATCAAAACACTTTCAAATAGTAAAAAATAACTATATAAAAATATGTAAAAAAATAATAATAACATTGTAGGCTATAAATGATTTGTCGAGCCAAAGCCATAGTCACGTCTATCCAGGGATTATGTCTACCTTACTGTATATCTGATACATGTCTCGTAATAAAAGGTTCATCCTGATACAGGGGTTCTGGCACAAAAGCTGGATCAACTGTTGTTCCCTTTGGATGCATTTCTTGATTGATAAGAAATACCTCTAAAATTATACTTTTCAGTCAATTATATTATATTAAATATACCCTGGTATTTATATTCCTGAGACAATACAAAATAAAAACAATAACCACTAGATTACCAAAGGCATTTATCGCAGACAGTGTCCTATATCCATTCCATCCTGATGAGCACAATACGAACACCATTTATTTTGTATTTACCATCCTTCATGTTCGATCAATCGAAAAGCCAATGGCAATAAACATGTCACTGGGCTGTATCCATTTGACTTTCATCAGAGTTCAAAGAAACCATAGCCCACAATTGACTAACTATCCAAAATGAATTATGCTGTAGAAAAGCTACATTACGAATAATTCAACATCCATGTCCTGAATCAATTAAACCGAAAAAAGCAAGCATCATGTACCATCACATCACACACAAATTGCAGAGGCCCTAAAACAAGGTCCAAATGAATAACTCATGACAATCACAGTACTTCTTGGTCACGTGGTCACGTGGAGAAAAGCAATGGTGACATCCTTTAGAAAAAGACGACATTTAAAAATGTAGACTTCAAGATTTCAGAGAAAAACTAAAAAAGAAGTCTTTTTTGACAGCAGGCTTCAAGTCCCTTAACATCATTATGCTTGCAGCACCATGGTTGAAATAAAAGAAAGAGTGCAATACAACATTTTGTAACCCAAGTAAGCAGTCACATCACATAATACATTCACTTGTCTTTTCAACATAGTTGCTGGTGTATCAGATATACCAATTAGCTATGCTCTTTATGACAATTGTGCACTGAATTTTCAGTCAAAATAATGATAAACTATTGTTTTACACTCTAAAAGTGGTCCACATGCTTCGCATCCAAATATAATTATACACAGCATCAATTGGTAAAATAATAAATATTTTATCTGACCTAATATTTAATGACTAGTGTACCTGTGTGTTTTAACTTTACAGTAGCCTAGCACAAAAACATTAATCTATAAAACAAACACATCCCAACACAAACACCATCCCTGAGGTTGCCATGGTTTCACTTTCTCAGAATTCCAGAATAAAGTGGACAGGTATAAAAGTCACACCCTTGGAACAGATTTCTTCTGTATTCTGTTCTTTAAGAAAGATGCCAATAGTTAACACTATTAACACCTCATGTAGACGGTTTGGGGACAGTTTCAATGAACCTGAAACAGTTTCAGTGTGTCCCCACTCAGACAGAAGAGTGATACTCCACAACGGTAACACTTGGTTCCTCAGAATCCATCAATTTTAGCTGAGCTGGCCCCTGATTGGTCCTTTCTGCACCAGAGTCTGTTTCCTTCGACAGAGCCACCAAACTCTGCTCCTGCTCCGAGCTGCTAGCCCCTCCCTCTGGGTATATGACCAGGAAACAGGCAGCGAGGAAGCCTAGGAAGGAGCCCCCGGAGGCCACCATTGGAATGACGCGCACGCTGCCCACCGCTTCCACCACCGCTCCCAGAGCAGAGGCCGCCAGGATCTGACTAATATATACCTGGGAGTCAAAGACAAAACAACATCTACCGTTTACACAAAACAACACCATATAATAGCACTCCCGCGTCCACCACACTCTACCACCCAACCTTCAAGACTTCAATACAGACCAAAAATACATACTTATACTATTCAATTATGAAGGACTACAACACAATAAAAAAAAAAAGCCTATTAAAAGGAATTGTGCGCATCCAGCAGGATTACTACAACACCATTTTATTAGTCCAATTATATAACTGATATGGTAACTGGTATGATGGACGGCTGTTGGGTTGTGAAACTTGACTTATGAGCAGATTTACCCAAAAAATAAAAAAATAAAAACATTTAAATAAACACTCACCTGGCAAGATAAGATTGCACAATCAATACCAAAACCTCTTCTGGAGTTCTCAGGGCTGTGATTAATATACTGAGCAACAGGAAGGAAGAGCAAAGAGGAACAAAATGTCACCAATCAGTTAAAGGAGTAACACAGACTTTAAAAGGACAAATCATTGCTTAAACTCGGTGTGTGTGTGTGTGTGTGTACCTCTTTGATCTCATGATACTGTCCTAGTAAAGCATAAGGACAGTAGGAGATACTCATGGAGATGATGCCCATGGTACTGATCATCACCATGGAAACGTACACATTAGGGAAGATCGCCATGACAGCAGTTCCTAAAGAGAGAGAGCGTTTTATTACATAGCTTAACACAAAACATTTAAGTGCTGTATATTCTTTGCTAATCAGAGACTCACCAACTGAAAATGCTAAAGTTCCAACCACGTAGATTATCTTGATGCTAAGATCAAAATTATCAAGATACTTCTGAAGGATGGCTGGAGAGAGATAGAGAGAGAGAGAGAGAGAGAGAGAGAGGGAGAAAGACAAAGAGAATTCAATGATGGCTTCCTATATAAGTGTGGATTGAGTGAGGAAACGAGAACAGATACACAGTGTGTTTGTACAGGAGGTGATGCCCACCAGAGCACACGGCAGCAGTAGCAGCATAAACCACCAGTCCCCAACAGCCCATCTGGACTCCTCTGTTATAGTTCTGCAGCTCCGTAGAATTAGCTGGCGCCTGCACAGAAAAAACACACATCAAACACAACACATCCAACATCCACATGATGTCTTCTTCTGCCTACTCCACCAATGATTATGTGTGTGTGTGTGTGTGTGTGTGTGTGTGTGTCTCTTACCGTCGGGTCTCCCTGGAAGATGACTTGTCCCATGAAGTCGGTGTAAAACACAACCATGGCCAAATAGGAGAACCATGTGAGGAGGTGGCACACACACAGCCTCCACAGCTGCCTCGGCATCTGTCGAGAGGACACGCAGATACGAGGGCTTAATGCTAAGGGTCAATGCTAATGGCCGATCGTGGGAAAGAGGAGCAATTGGGTTGGAATTTAGGACACTTAATGTACCCCAAGGCCAAATAAATACCACACCAAAGAGATGGCACCTCGCCACTAACCAGAGCCGTAGACCGAAACAGAGAGCGTTGCGTTCCCTCACCTTGAGCATGGAGAGCCACAGCAGGCGGACCGTGGTGCCCCCTTCGGCCTCGGCCTCCCCCTCGCTGGCCGCCGTGCCGGACGAGAGGCTGCTGGCCGAGCGCTGCAGCTCCCGCCTGTGGGCGTGCGGTTGGAGCGTGGAGAGGTCATTCAGACTGCGGGACAGCGTGACCGGCCGGTGGAGCCCCAGGTTGAGCCGTCTGTTGCGGGGCTGCGTTCCCACCCGGCCGTAGTACGAGAAGGTGAAGGAGGGCTGCGGGGGAAGGGAGCCAGATTCACAAGGTCAATATCATCTTTGACTTGAATGAGTAATATGAGTAACAAATAACTAATAATGAATATAAGAATTGTTGTCAACCTCATGCAATTTTTTAAATTTCAAATGATGAAAGCGTACTTGTCTGTAGAAGGTAGGGGGCTGAGGTCGAGGTGGGTTGGACGTGTTTGAGAGTGGAGTCCCCATCTTGTTGGGAGCCAGGCGGTTGGCTGGGTGGGAGGGAGCAGAAGAAGACACAGCCTGTTTGACTCCGTTTACCGTCTTGTGCTGAAATAAATAAGAAAAGAGCTTAAGCGATGACACACATTTGATTGGCTGAGAAGACAGAGCTGAATATTTCTGTTAATGTCTTGTATTGCAACTGATGCACAATAATTTCCCTAGGGATGAATAAAGTTGATCTAATCTAATTTACATTTGCACTCCAAAGACGAGATTCAGGATCATTGTGATGAAAACATTTCCTATCAAAAGTGGGAAATGCCTCAATGACAATAATACATGTGTATTGTACCTTTTTGTTCAGGTTGACGCTTTGTTTGTCTGATGGTTGGGTCCCAGAATGGCCAACTGGCTGTAATTCCATCATCTTGCCAGTAGGGGGCAGAGTACTACAAGGAAGAAGAGGTGAACAGACAGAAGGAGCGGTGGTGGCACTATCAGATGGTAGGAAGGCACCATCCAACTCTCCCTGCGTCTCTGACAGGAAGTGATTTGCCTCAGGCAGGAAATGATGAGAGTCAGGGTGAAGGTCGGGATCCAATTTGATGGTGGCGTCCGGCATGGCCAGGACCGAATCGCTTTTACTCCGCACGCGCTCCACGCCAAAGAAGTCAGCGTTGCGGTCCTCCACCACATCGGCTTTGTCGTCCTTGTGGGCGGAGTCCTCCTCCTCCACGATGATGTCAATGTGCGGCAGAGCGTGGCCGTTGGGCCTGAGAGACAGCTGGCTGGCCGAGTCCTCGTCTCCCGCAGCGACGACCTTGTGCGCGGGGTCGTGCGGCTGCTCAGGGATACTAAACAGGTGAAGCACGACGGAGACGCTGAAGATCACGGCTGCGAAGACGAAGAGTACCTGCTCCTGGGACTTGAACACGCGGCCCAAGAGCGTGCCGGTCCAGTCGAGACCGCCCAGCATGTAGCCCACCGCGCCACCGAGGCCTAAGAGGAAGAAGGAACAAAAAGAAGGGGGACATGCACATCATGCAGCAAAACTCAAAAAGATGCTAAGTAGGCAAAAAAAGTAACTGCATTTGTTCCATGAGCAAAAAGAAGGTGTAGGTAGTGTGTTGTACTACTGTGGCATCTTTTTTAATGAGATGTTCGTGTTTATGAAAGTCTGATGGGACACGTTGTGATTGTTACCAGCAGAGAATGCGTGGATGGTCAGGGCCAAGTCTTGCTCCTCTGTGTCAGCAACATCTAAAAGATACGCTCTGATTGGTCCCTCGGATGCGTCAGCACAAAAGTCCAGCACCACGACACCCACCACCGTAAACGCGATACCTATTGGTTGGCTACCTGGGGCGTCGCCTATGGCAAGGCCTGGGAGTGCACAGTGAAACAATTAAACACACATACACAAAATGGACACTTTGCAGGTGTGAACAATGTCAGCAGACCACACATCCTCACAATCCTCACCTATTAAAGAGCCATTTAAAAACATGGCCACTCCCAGCAGTGCACCGACGCAGAGGGCCAGAACGAAGGGTCTTCTCCTACCCCAACGGAGGGTGCAGCGGTCGCTGGCAGAGCCAATCACAGGCGTGAAGATCAGACCCAGGACGGGACTGAGGAACCATGTCAAACTGTAGTACTGCTCCGGCAGGCCTGGAAACACACATGGAAATACATGGATGGATAGAGAGAGACTGTGAGAATACAGTACAGATTCTTGAGCAATATCCAGATTCTTTTTTTTTTTCTTCCCCTTGGCATCATTGCACAAGGATGAATGAAAAATATTGAGTAAATAAGGAATGGAAAAATAGTCTTCTTTCTTTTCGCTCTCCAAATATCTCTTTTTAAAGCCAGATCATGCTTGCCGAGCCAGGATTGTGAGGTTTTAAATGAGTCTAGGACAGAACGACAGTTTTGATTAAATAGTTAAATAAAATTTGAGTCAACCACAGTTATGGAAGAACTTTCTAGCAGACATACATAAATATGTGCTTAAAATGTACCTAAAGTAAACCAAGTATGTAATAAAAAGCATTTTGGATCGGACAGCACTAAGTTGGCATACAATGAGACAGAAGTAAATTATATTATTTGTCTTGGTTTTGTACTGACAAAAAGGTACAGTGCAATCCTTACAGTTCATTGTTAAGTCAAGATGTTTAAAGATAAGAAACTACTGTGGGGGAAAGGTGAGTGTTTAAAACCCTTTCAATGAATAACCCACACATACACCGTTCTGCCCATTGACCACAGTTACAGGAAATTACACACAATTTACGTGGCAGGAATTCCGGGGCCCGTTCCCACATGTCAAAGAGAGTTTTGTGCGATGATTTACAACCGCTGTTACACAGTCACCCCCTGCCTTAGTTGGGATTTGACCTGCCGGTCTTATGTTTTTTGGAGGCTCAAAACAAGACAGTCAGCTCTAGGCTATTTTGACAAAATTGGTCCATATCTTATGAGCCATTTTAATGTGTATATATATATATATATATATATATAGGCCTGAACCAAGTCAATTTGTGATTTACAGCGATAAGGATAGTACATATTCTGGTGACCATTTAGATAAAAACAGGCAAGTGCAATCTCCAAACCAAGAGATAGTTTGAGCATGTTAAGATGTTCCTGAAAACATGTGGTGTCCAATGAGCCGACCCTGCGTAATAAATGTCAGATGAAGATAATACAAATAGACAAATTTTAAAAAAAACAGCTTCATCGAACTATATTTTTTTCCAGAGACTTCCTCCATGAATCCAGACGTAGTAACTTGTCGTAGTAACTTGGGAGACTTCCAAGATAACAAACTGCTATTCTTGTCATGTGGGAACCAAGTTTTACTCCACTCGGAGAGGGGTGGGAGAAAGTTGTTGTCTTTTTACCCACACATAAACGTGAGAGTATGGCAACAGCATAGATGGGGAGCGCCAACATACCACATCCCACTCGCTGCACAGTGCATACCAGCTCTTCACTGTTTGTATAACAGGAAAAAAAAACATTACAGTAAATGGCTTTGTCCCATAGGAGTACTTTCTATATGGATTGGAGGCAACATTAATACAGGATATGATAATGAACTGGAACAGAACACATCTGTAGGAGAGGTCGGACATATTGGCCAACATGTTCCTATGGAAATGTGAGCCCGTTCTGGCTTGTTCTGCTCCAGCTTGTTCTCACACATAAATAAGACACACTGTGGCATACATATGGTTAACTATATGAATATTGGTCAGCCTTCCCATCCCTCCCCAGTATACTTACTTGTCTAGGCTTGTCTGTGCTTTTATGATTTCTGGTAACTAGTTGTCTTGCCTACCGATGTTGAATGCACTTATTGTAAGTCGCTTTGGATAAAAGCGTCTGCTAAATGACTGTAATGTAATGTAATGTAATGTACTCAACATGTCTCTCTTGTTGTTAATAGGTGATCTAGTATGTGATGTGCAAACGGCCATAAAAAGACACTTTGGTGTAATCTATTAACATATATTTGTTCACACTATAATAGAACTAAACACTTTCCTTTATAGGCAGACATAATCAATTAGTTTGAACAGACCTCTCTATCATAAGCATGTGGGAGATCCTTGACTAAAGAAGAAAACCACATAG
>OMNS01049659.1:0-16630 GCA_900303225.1 Laemonema laureysi | reverse complement strand
GCTCCTCCCCTGTAAATAAAGTGACAACACTATTTAACATAAGTTACTGAGAGCTATGGCTAGTTAGTTAGCCATTTTTCTATGTTTTTAGTATGATGATAATAGTCTTAGCTTACCCTTTAAAAAACAATCGCTGCAAGCGTGAATGTGGAGATCCATTTGTCTTGTTCTGATAGCAGCCAGCTAGCCATTTGTTTCTGATATTTTTATCAGCTGGTAGGCGATTAAACATTACAGTTTTCATCCCACGGTATTGAATTGTCACAACAGATGGCACAACATATTGCTCATATCTTCTTTATTTATTTAGTCATTTCATTATTTAGACCTTGCTCCACGTAGTCAACTAAAACAAAATGTGAAAACCGCGATAGACTGTAGCTAGCCTCAATTTTCAGTCTCTTGAGACCCTTTTTTTAAGTACAGTACTGACGGCAGCCATGCTACCCTTGCTGCTGAATAGGAACGTCAACGTTAAAGCCAATGAATATTAATTGTATCTGTATTTAATTGCAAATTGTAATCTGTATTATATGTTTTGATTTAAAATGTTGTTTGTGTATGGTACAAAGTTAGATTCGGCAGGAAATTCTATAAGAAACATCAAAATGAGCAGAGTTTCACGGCACCCCTAGCCTGTTGTCACGGCACCCCAGGGTGCTGCGGTTTGGGAAACACTGGTATAGAGCCATGTAGTTAGCCATGTGCCATATAGAGCAATATAACCAGCTAGTAATGTGCCAAGTATAGAGCCATGTAGTTAGCTAGTCATGTGGCATATATAGAGCAATATAACTAGCTAGTAATGTGCCATATATAGAGCCATGTAGCTAGCTAATAATGTGCCATATGTAGAGCAATATAGCTAGCTAATAATGTGCCATGTAGAGCCATGTAGCTAGCTAGCAATGTGCCAATGTGCCACTAGAGGTTGCTAATGGGAAAACTTACATAGTGCAGGTTTAAGTTAATGCAGGTGTATTTTAAAAGTACTAAATAAATATTCACAGCAAGGAGCTTTAATCTTTTAAGCTGAAAACATTTCTGCATGTCCTTTGCTATCTATATTTATTCAATTGGGTTTCCGGTTGGCTGATGTAAAAGAAAAATAATATTGGCTATCTGTGTGTTATGGTTATAATCTAAATTGAAAATAAATTGAAACTGTTCATTTAGTTTTTAACATCACTGAGGTTCATCTCACTGTAAAGCCTTCGTCCACCACACTGAGCACAGACCCCATAGTTTATCACAAAACCTGAACTTGACGGTGTATTGGGTAGAATTTGGATTTCAAGAATACATTGCACAGATGGAATCACAAAACATACAAATACACTCCTACTCCTTTTGAAAATAAAATAAAATAAAAGCTTCATGCTTCCCCTAGTGGTGTGTAAAATTAAATTGGTATTTTCAAAAGGAAAAGACCCAACTTTAGCATAGAATGTAACAACACCGCTGCCAAAAGAGAAAGAAAATAGCAGAAAACTGGAAGCCAACATTTCTTTCTAAAACTGGGGTTTTGAGAATGGAATTTAAGGATTTGCGCAACCAAACAAAATTGCAAACACATGCAGCACTATTAGATATGCATCATGGCTAATAGAGTGCGTGTAGCCTAATATTAGCAGACATGGAGATCATGGAGAGTGGCAACAGAACGTTTGTCCTTCTTTCACCACAACCTGCTTCTTCTAATGCTGTGAACAGTGTCAATTAACATTCCTCCTAGCATTGGCTTGTCATGCTGCTATAAAACTCACAAGATTCACTTCTTCTGCGTGCCTTCACTCCTGCTCTTCTGCTGTAGTGAAAGGAGCAAGAGGAGAGAGGAAAGGAGATGAGATGACAGGAGCGAGAGGAGAGAGGAAAGGAGAGGAGACGACAGGAGCGAGAGGAGAGAGGAAAGGAGAGGAGATGACAGGAGCAAGAGCAAAGGAGAGGCGATGACAGGAATGAGAGGCAATGACAGGGATGAGAGGAGATGACGGGAATGAGAGATGACGGGAACGAGAGGAGAGAGGAAAGGACAGATGACAGGAACGAGAGGAGAGAGTAAAGGAGAGGAGATGACAGGAACGAGAGGAAAAGAGAGGAGATGACAGGAACGAGAGGAGAGGAAAGGAGGAGATGACAGGAATGAGAGGAGAGGAAAGGAGAGGAGATGACAGGAACCAGAGGAATGGCTCAGGGCCACAGGTGGTGTTTTCTCTTCCCTGTGTGTTTATTTGAATACAAAAGCTTTACCTTCAGCTTGTTTGCAGTCAGGAGGCAATGGACATTCAGGGAACACAATATTTAATTGTGACCCTGTCGCTTTCATGTCTGGAGACCTATTTCTACAGGATATTATCACAATTCAAAGACATGTAGGACTCTACAGAGCGCATCTAAAGACAATACCATACGGGAAATATTCTGAGTGCCAAACATTCCTGAATGGAATTGCGCTCACCTCTAGCTGTCCAGGCATCCCTGTCGGAATCTGTGGACTAGTGTGTTCTTGAGCCTGAGTGGAATAGTTAAGAGCTGATGAAAATAGAATGCAGGTGCTATAGGTAGCCTACGACTCCAGAGAGAGAGAGAGAGAGAGAGAGCAGAATTCTCCAATTCACATGATGTCACGGACATTCCAATTTGCCATCTTGGTGCTTTATTAGATTCTTATTCTATTAGATTCTTCATTATTCTAGAATTCCTGGTCAAGAAGTACCAAGATGGTGGCTTTGTTATGAAACCATAACATGTGATTGAAACCCTCCTATATAGAGAAATAGTATTGAGGATGATAGCGCCAGAACTAGTCATAATTATTCCTCTAAAATAGGCAAGCAACCCACTGTTCAAGTTTTGATTTTTTTTTTCTCCACACAAAAATTGTCATTTGCATTCAAAATGCAAATCAGAAGTTGACAAATAAACACAAGATCAGATTGACGGACCATTTAATGATCTGCAGAAGTATGTTAAACAAACACTTATTTTACATTGTTTGCTGTTCCTCATGGAGGAACAGCAAAAAACACCCAAAATGAAGAATGATCAAAAGACAAAGTTTTAAATGTAATTACATTTTTCTTTTGTCTATTTTCATTAATTGCGTATAAAAATGAAATAAATAAAATATAAGTGCCTTCAACATAACCCTTGAGAAACCTCAAGCCTGAAGTCATACAAATATTTACAAAATAATGTAAAGCATGGTTTAGGCCTACTTCCAGCACCTAGCTTAGCCTCTTTTCCAGGTGGCTTTGTTTTGTTACACAAAACAAAAATGAGGACCCTGAAAAGAGACGATGTAAGGGTGGGGATCTGGATTATGACACAAAGGACTGAGGAAATGGGTATCTACAGTTTTGCTCATGAACATATTTAGAAGGAGAATATGGAAAGTTATTTGATACATAATTTGAGTAAAAATCACATTCTTTTCCTTTAAGTTTTTTTTTCTTTTTGTTTTACTACACTATGTATGAATTGAAAATATGTCATGCTGTTGGTAGTATCTAAAAGGATGATGTTTACACAAAACAGCAGGGGGCAGTAGAGGACAACAGGAAAGGGAAAGAAAGAAAGGCAGTACATTAACCACAACTGCAACAAGAAGCAACAATTGTTGGATTCAAACTCCTAAACTGCTACCAAAAAAACCCCAGAATACAGCTGTGTAAATTCATGTAAGATAGATTGGGATTGGGACAGAGTGGGACTGGTTCTACGATCTGAGTGGCAAATACAAAGTCGCGTATGAAAATAGTAGGTTCTAATCAATCAATTGCGATTGTGATAGCAATTGCAAAAAGATATTTTGGCACAGTCAATTTAAAAAATATTTCTGGATCTAGTTGGGATTGACATCCTGCCCTGCCCCAAAAATAACAAACAAAACAACAACAATCTGTCTAAAATAATCCACTTGGTCTCTCCACTACATCTCTGCAGTCTTTAAATATTCAGAATATTTACAATTTCACAATTGTCCCAATACCTTCCGGCTTAAAGAACAACAAAATAAAAATATTCTTTAAGTCCCCAGTTGAGGCATTGCGTGTAAACCGTACAACGTTTTAAGTCCCAGTGGTATTTCCTGGGGAAAGAAACCACTTGAGGATAGACAGTTGACTAGAAATAAAGAAGAAGGAATTTGGCTGGCAAAAGGAACACAAGCAGTAGATTGGTTGATCGATTACTTCATTCATCAGGCGGTCAAAATTCAGTCAGCTTCCTGGCACGTGATCACCTTTTTTTTGCTCGAGCAATGTTGACCAGTGGATTTTTCATTTATAACACAAATCTGTACAAGTTCGCAAGTGTCTTTTCTTAACATAGTGCAATGCCTGATCCGATTAGTTTCTCTATAAAAAAAAGAAAATGTAATTCACAATCTTTTTCCTTTTATGAAAGTAAAAACATTCCTTAAGGTCTCCTTCCGTTGCTTCGTCCCATTTGAATTCTACCCGTTCCTCTTCACCTCCAAAAACGGCAAACATCTGAGTTAATCCCAACGCAACATGTCTCCAAAAAAGGCAGGGATTAAAGGTGAATGGGTGACTTAAGGACTTGGTGACGCGAAAAAAGAAGAGAAAAAAAGGTAAGTGCATGCTTAAATAATAACAATTATAGAAAGTTGAATCAATGACAAAAATAAGTATTTCAAGTTATTAAAAAAAACAAAAAAACAATGAGTTTAAAGAGGCTGGTGTTGGCTTGGTTCAGGACATAAAAAGGACGACGTAGGTGCGTTTACACCGACGCGATGACAATCATGAGGTGGGGGGAGATGCTGGAGATACTGTTGAGGAGGTCAGGGGCCAGGTGTGACAGGTGGACCTCAGAGAACTCGCAGGGTGGAAAGATCTGGACGACAAAGGCTGGCTGGAGACACACGAGGAGAGGTCGGGTTAGAAAGGGATCAGTGCAGAGCTTCATGGCAACATTGTATAATTAGTTGGTTCACATTGTTCACATTATTACGTTATATCGACACTAAAGTAACAACTTTCTGAAACTGCTTATTTTAGATGAAAAGTGATGTTGTGGCTTACATAGTAGTGTAGTGGACTGATCCAGGTCCAAATCTCATTTTAAAAAGCATAGGACAAGATGTAAACATGAACTAAAATGGCCCTCTGTAGGTTGTTACTGGCAGTTTTGGGTTATCAGATAATGCCAATCAAATGTTCTGGCTCCCTCAAATCTGATTGCAGCAAGTGAAGATACTGAAAGTCTAGCAAAACCCTGAACACCGATGTAGCCCTGCCCCTAAATGGAAAAAATGTGTCTGCCAGAAGGCATTTTTACATTTTTGATAGTGTGTGGGGACAAGCTCAAACAGGCATGTTTGGAATTCCCCCCCCATCATTTGTGCTAAATTATTAGTGAGATTATGATTTAAAACAACAGCACCGACCTGATTGGAGCCAGGGTTTGGGACATTGATGATGCCAGCTGCCTGTTTGGCCTGCAGGTAGGTGATGAAGCCCGTCTTCAGGGCCTGGGTTTGACTGAGTACATCTTCCAGGTCTCGCCCACAGGGCAGGGCCAGCAGCAAGCAGTACTCATTCTCCACCTGGCAAAGAGTCCAAACACAGCCACACACTCAAGATACATACACTAAAATATCAATTGTGAAAACAGCTACCAAAATCCACACAAACACGATTTTGTACTACATTTGTACCACCAGAACGTTTAAAGTACCATGTAACCTAAATCCATGATTTGATTCTTACTAAGTTTAAACGAGTCATCTTGGTATCTAGTGCACATGGTTAAAATAAGATAAAATATGTAAAAACTTATATATGGATACATTTACGATTTAAAAGAGGGATGGTAGGCATCCCTGGTTAATTATTGTGGGGATGCAACGTAACATGGGGTAAGACAAACGCTAGACTGAACGGCAAGTACAATCGCAATGTGGAGTATTTTGTTCTTAGCATGTTTTGATCTTTCTCTTATTTTGGGTTGTATAACAAAGCAAGCAGGCAGATGCATTCATCATTCATTCAATTCGGCCAAAATCAGAAAATCGAATATCGTTACTGTCAACTTGTATCATGGTATTTAGCACTCTAGTCACTCACAGTCATTCTGCGGGCCACGCTGTCCAGCTGGGAAGCCTCGAGCCTCATTCTCTGGACGATACGCAGGAGAGAGCCCCCCTCTGGCGGGGGCAGGGAGCACTGTGCCAGCACCTCATTACCAGAAACAAAGTGGAGCTGGACAGCAGCCTGATCATTCTTCAGGGCCAACAGGCCTTGCCACACAATGGGATATTTCTGCAGAAATAAATTTTGTTTATTTTTTTCTTGCAATTAAAAGATGGATGTGCTGAAACTACTTGCAGCTGAATAAAAAATGGAGGATAATCATTGATTCAAACCAAAAACAACTGTAATTTGCCCTTTGTCCTACCTTTAGAAGTTGCACCATATCAATAGAGCAATGACCAGAATGCTCCAGCTTTCCATCAGGACGTAGCTGTTGGGCTGTTATGGAGGCTACAGAAGGTGGAGGGGCTGGTAGGAAGGCTGGAGGTCCCTTCTGGAGAGATGAGTCTGCCTTGTGGGGAAGCACGGCGGGTAAAGCCATTGGAGATTGATAAGAAGGAGAGACGGCATCTCTTTGCATTCGGGACGTATGTGAGGGGTCCATAGAGGTGCCATGGCAAAGGTGGGAACTCGCTGAATTGGACTCCATGCCCCCAAGTGAGCCAGCAGTGACAGAATGAGACACTTTTCCTCTGAGTCCAAGCTCACTTTCTGAATGGACCTGGTTGATAAGACAGAAATGTCAATGTCATATTAATCTACAACATTGATTAAATTGACCAAGCTGGAGAAAATCAGATAAAAAACTTAACTTAAAAATAAAACTTAAACTTAAACTTAAAAAACAAATGATAAATGCATTTAAATGCATTTTGTGTCTAACCTGTGACGATACAATTCCTCGATTAGCCCGATTCATTCCCAACGAAGGACGTCTAGGAAACTGGGAAGTGAAGCCCAACATGTCCCTGTAGACAGGGAAGGAGCTTGTGCCCCCTGGATGCATTCGTTGAACCCCTTGGGGGTGAGAGGACACCATCACAGGGCCGGCTGTATGAACGCCCATGATCCTACTCTCAGTGTGCGATAGGTGCACATTTTTGCCTTCTTGTAGTTTGGGAGATTCCTTTATGGTTGATGTCATGTTGTTTCCCATCAAAGGATGGATGGATGGCGCAGAAATGCTGCCTGATGAGATTGTGCTGGCCTCTGAAGGGCGAGCCTGTCTTGCATCCGCAGCCACCTGCTCTCCTAGCTCCTGGTGCAAGAGAATGCGTTGGTGCATGTCTCTGTACTGATCCAAGCATATGCTTCTTTGGTCACTCTGCATCATTATAACATCTGGTTGAACCTGGGGCACTGAAGGCCTTGGAAGCACTTGGTTAAAGTGTCTTGGATCCTCTTCAGTCACACTGCTGTTGATGCTACCTGACACCACTCCCTGCTGACCCAGGTGGGACTGCAGCACTATATCTCGAATGACGCTGGACTTGGGTGTACTTGAGTGATGTGGTGGCAGGGGTCGTGGGGACGGCAAGGAATCAGATCGCCTTCCATAGTTAATGGCGGAAATAGGTGGTGTATTCAGCCTGGCCTCATTTGCCATTGAATGAGTCGCATTGTGAGGCGGCATTATAACAGATGACTGTTCTGTGTGTGTATGATGAATGCCAGAATGATATGGTGACAAGGGAGACAAACCAGGACCCACGGCCGAGGAGGTACCAATGGGAGAGTTACTAGGAGGACAGGCTTTTACAAAGGGTGAAGGAGAAGTAACTATTGAGCGTGGAGACTGAGGCTCCTGCTTAATTAGTGGAGCTGGGCGATCAGTTGGGATGCCAGAAATGGGACTCATGCAAGTGCTAGAGAGTGATGGGTGATGTGGGCTCATTCGTGGACTGAGGTTAGTATGTGGTGCTGGCCTGCTCATGTCCATCTTTTTTGGTGCAGCTTCTGTTCCTGGTCCTCTTTTTCCATGAGTGTGTCCATGTGACTGTATCACTGCTTGGCTATACATCAAAACTTGAGAACTAGCGACTGATTGTTGAAACATCTTAACTACACCCCCCTGGGACACTGTGGGAAATGGGACTTCATATTTTTCCGGCCTTGGGCTTTCTTGCTTGGTACTAGCAATAACAGGTTGGGAGTTGTATGATTGGCCACTTAAAAGCCCTCTAGTGTGTCCATACATTGTAGGGGTCAGAGGCCCTTTTGGAGTTGATGGTTGAGATAATGGGGTGATTGGCTCTTGCTTAATATGAGGTTTGGAGACAGATTGCTGAAACTCTATATCACCAGCACTAGCTTGAGGAATCTGACTAATTTTAGCTCTCATCCTTTGGGGTCCTTCAGTTTTCTGACCCGAATAGCTTAATACAACAACACCTTCTGATGTGTTGACTCTTAGGCCATGGCTGGCTGATGTACTGTAAGGAGTGTTCTCTACAACAGATCGACCTCTGGAGACATCGTTCATTGTATCTACTACATGGTATCGACTATTCTCATTTGTGTTTGATCTAAACTTTTGCTTAGGAAGTGACAGGCCAGTGTTACGGTTGCTGAGGGAAATACGAGGAGTGTCCTCCGAGTCATATGGAATTGGTATTCTACTGATAACTGAAGTAGAGGGAGATGAAATGACGGTATGCTGGATCTTCTCTCCATAGTTTTGACGTGACTCTGTAAGGGGAGATGGTTTGGGATATGTGGGCTGGGGCGATAAACTGTGTGTTTCTTCAGAGTGTACATGCCTTGATTCCACTGTTTCAAGAGGATTTTCTTTCTCTGACTTTGGAGAAGGTTCTGATAGTACAGATGTCACTGAGGTGTTTGGTATATCCTTGTTTTTTAATGCAGAAACATATTTGGGTTCCATTAGGATTTTTCTTAACGTGCTTGAACTTGGGTCTATATCTGATACCTTGGTGTCAGGAGGCAGCATTGGATTTCCTTGCGGGCCTGCAAGGGTAGTTACTGCTTGTTCAGAGAGAGTTACCACAGTAACATGAGGTGAATGAGTGCCAAAGATTTTACTTCCCTCAGATTTAGGCAACCAGTCTGAGGTCACAGACATTTTTCCATGGCGCAACTGAGGTACATTGAATTGGGAAACAGGTATTGGGGGTGCTGGAGAGGGGGCAATAGTGAGGCTAGGTGGCTCCACTGCTTGAAGATATTTTCTACTACTAGATGCCTTGTTTGTACCCAAGTGAAATGCTGATTCTTGGGGTACAGGCTGTTCCACTGCAGGTTGCTCTGCCTCTTTAGGGGTGTCCACTGTCATGGCACTTGAAATATCTTGCCTGCAAGTTGCTAGTGCAGTAACAACTGAGGCACCTGCCGTTGATGTAGCTGTAACAGCCTTGGAGTTGATGGTCTGGTGGTCTTCTGGGATTGACTCTGGGAGCTTGTTCGGGGATTCCTCTGTTTCTTCAGATGTATTATTAATTTTGATTGCTACACCTTTACGACTCCGGGACTTCTTCACAGCCTTAGTTTTGACCTTGACAATTTTCTTGACTGTTTCAGGTACCTGTAACTTGGAAACTTCAGTACTTACAATGGGTGGTTGACCTGCCTTAATCTCTGACATGACTGGCTTTGAGCCAGGTGTTAAGGGTGCAACAGCTTGGTCTGCTGTTAGAATACTGTTGAACGCCATAGGTTTTACTGGTTTAGTGATGTCATTGGTAGTTGGTGAAATTACACGTTCAGGGGTGGAAATAACATCTGTGTATCTAGGAGGAGCTGTGAAACCTTCTGGCTCAGCAGATACATCTTCAGATGTAATTGAATCAATGGCTGCAGCCAGCTCTGTTTCACAGGCAGGGAGAGCTCTCTTCTCTACCTCAAGCTCATTCTGTGGCTCCACTGCAGTAGGGGGCAGCGATGGTCGCTCTGCAGGTGGTTCTTTAAAAGATTGCGACTGCTGATCAAGCTTCGCAATATTTTCAACAGCTTGCTCCAATTCCATTTGACGTGCTAAAAGATTGGCAGATGGATCAACAGGCATTTCGGTTTCTGATAAATCCTCCTCCATTTCCACTAAACTGTTTTCTTTTGTTTCTTTCTGAGAAGTCACACATTTAGTTTCTTTGTTATCTTCAAGTCCTGGTATGGTTTTTGTAATGGTAATTGCTTCAAAGGATACAGGCTCATTATCCTCCGAACGAAGTAAACATTTCACATCATCAACGCTGACACGTATCTCAAGGTTTTTTAGGTTGTGCGATTTCTCATCTGGGAGCTGTTTGGTATTTCTTTTTATTCTGGCCGTTTTTATTTTAGTCATTTTGTCAGGTTGTTTTATTTGTGAAGGTGTGACATCTACTCTGTTAATTTCCTCTTCAGCCAATTTCTGGACATCAACATCCTTTTTTGGAGTCTCCTCTTTTTCTGACAATTTTCCTGACAGTACAGAATCAACTTCAAGTTTGGGTTCCAACAGTTCAATGCTCGCCAAATCAGTTTCCTCTGCTGCTAAATTAACTCTTCCTATTTTACTTGCTTTCTTTACTTGAGGTTGCTGCACTTTCTGGGTACGGGGTGAACACCATCCCTCAGACTTTTTCAGGATCTCCAATGAGGTTGAGGTATCTCCAAGATCAACATCCTCTTCCATCATTTTTGGCTGATCCTCCTTAACTGGTGATGCATCATCCCCCTGTCTACCTCCCCTTTTGGGAGGCCGACCACGCCTTGTGTTGACCGATTGATTTTGACAATCCTGCTGTGCCTGTTCTTTATCTGAACCCCGCTTTCGCATTGAGCGCAATGGCTCAACTACTTCTTTTCCAGCTTGCTCTCCTTCGTGTAGTGTGGCATAGACTGATTTTACATTTCTGCGGCGTGTCCTTCCATGGACTAAACTTGCATCAAGATTTAGTTCTAAGTCTGAAGCCTGAATTGGGGACTTGGGTGTGTTTTTCCCCTCTGATAATGTCTTAGATGTTTCTCGAGGAGATGAAGCCCTCTTGAGTTTCTCCTTGTCAATACGTTCACTCTTTCGAGTCACAGGTTTTTCACTAACTGGAATTTGAGAAAGCCGCTTAGAACGTAGCCCTGGCACAGTGGGCCTTGCTCTCTTGCTCTTGGGCTGTTTACGGTTGGGTAACAGCTTAATGTCAGCTTCCAATGGTTGTGGAGACAAATATTTTTCAGTCTCAGATTTCTGAGGTTCCTTGCATTGTTTAGATTCTTCATCTCCTGTTTTCGGCTCAGTTGTAATCATTTCAGCAAGAGGGAATTCAGACGTTTCTCCGTCAAAACTACTTAAAGAGCTGCCAGGTGTGGGAGGCTTATCTTCTACACCACTCTCCATTTTCAGTTTGGTATTACTTAATTTAAGTTTTTCATCGACTTGAGATTCTGGCTCTGAATGGGCCAAAGGAGATGTCTCAGTTAGGTTAGTTACAGCTGATTTCAATTCTTCCAGTTGAGGAGATTGTGGTGGGGACAAATCAAGAATGTGCTCTACTTTTACTTCTTCTGGGGTTTTACTGTCGTTCATTAATGGAGATGTTTCTCTGGGAGAGGGAATCTGTGGTGAACCTGGAACGATAACTATGGAATTGACAGACTGTGTATTTATTTTATGCATTTGATCTGATGCATTGTCATGTAAGTCATTGTTGCCATTTTGCAAATCTGCTTTGATCTCAACTGCAACATTTTCAGCATCATGTGCAGGGTAATCCTTATCTTTTTTCTGCTGTAGCTCCAAAAATCGACTATGAAAAAGCACTTTAGGCTCTTGAGGGATGTTACCACTTCCAGAAACAGGTTGTACCTCAGTAGTACTGAGCTTAGCAAGAGGTTTACTGGCTCCCGTCTGTATATCCTGATCTTTGCGCTCAAGGCGTTGCAAACGCAGTGAATCCTGTTCAAAGATTGAGCTATGGAGAAAACGCGAAGCAAATAGTTCTTGTCTCTCCTGTTCCTGTGGCTTCAGTTCATCCTTTTTGTCACATAGTTTTCCTTCTGAATCGGTACGAATCTTTTTCTTTTTCATGTACCAAGAAGGAATGGGTCGTGGTGCTAGCTCAACCTTCTCCTTATCTGAACAACTGTCGGTGCTTGGGAAGCGAGTGGGAAGAAAGGACCAATTCTCCTCCCGGGATGAGTACAGGGTCTTAGCTCGTTCAAGGAGTGCTTTTGTATCTGGAGTAATGGTCTTGTCTAAAGCAAATGAATAAAACTTGTTCTTTTCCAAAGAACCTGAGAGCTTAAGGTCAGGACACCTATCCTCACGTTCTCTGAGAATATAAGACAGAGAAGTGTTGGTGCTCGGAAGGTCATGTTTGCTCTCACTATACTCATCGGAATCAGACTGTACTTCCCCAGGTTCTAAATCTTGACCAAGATTTGTATGTATTGTTTCATGTTTTACAATGCTGCTTGGACTGGTCATTTCCATTGTCACCGAATCAGATTTTATTTTTCGCTCCCAGCGATGCAGTAATTCCTTATCACACCCAAGCAATGCTGATTTAAGCTTGGAGAACTCAGTATCTGGAGACTGAAAATCTCTGGTTGTCAGGTCCAAGTTGTACTTTAATGATTCAATGTGTGGTAATATTTTCTCATTTGCTATTGGAGAAGACCGTTGCTCTTTTTTAATGAATGATAAGGAAATTTGGGCACCGTCAGCTTCAATTGTGGAAATCTGACTTGCACTTAATGATGTAATATTCTGCTGTACAGCCTCATGCAAATGTGGAGGACTGCAGATGTTTTGTTCACTTTCTGGAGAGAAAACCTCAGTGTCAGATTGTTCCAATTTCTTGCGTTTTGAAGATGTTACAATGCCATCATTCTGATTGGATTTTCTTGGATCACACAGCATACAATCCTTTTCAAAATCACAAGCCTCATTACATTGTGGGCTTTCAGATTTTGCAAATGTATCAGGCTTTACAAGCTTTTGGCCAAGCCAGCTACTCGATTCTCTTTGTTTTTTGCACCTTTTCATCTGGTCAAAGTGTGAAACAAGTTCTTTGTTACATTCAGTAGTTTCTTTGTACAGCAATATGCTGTTGGCAATTTCTAATGGACCCTGTTTTCTTTCTTTTAATTCTGCATCAAAATTGCTTTCATCCAACAACTTTGTTAAACTTGAACTATTTGGGCTTTTGGATAACCCACATTCCATTTGAACACATGACGTCTCTAATGAATCTATGGAATATTCATTAAGGCCTCCTAGTCGGGACTGAAGCTCAAGGGTTAGGCCAATAGAGTTTGTTTCAGAGTCTTGTCTATCTCTTGGACTGTAAACAGAAACTACTCTGTCACAACTGTCTTTGCTGTGCTCCTTTTTATGGATCCTTTTTAACACAAGGTTCTTCTCATCAATCAGCTCCTGAGCACCATCTCCTACCAGACAAAGTTCCTGTCTGCAGTCTTCCTTCTCAGCAGGTCTTTTTTGTCTATTGGGTTTCCCAACAGAGTCTTCAAAACGCCTTTTCCTAGCGGCTAAACGGTCAATATCTACAGATATATTATCAAATCCTACTTCAGGTTTACCATGTTTCTTTGTCTTGAATTTAGCATCTTTGTCAACAACATCAACCAGACTAGACACATTCTTTTTTTCCACTTTTCCAAGCTTGGGAATGTCCCCTTTTGATGATTCTGTGTGACATAGGGGACTTCTCTGTTCTTCTGAAGGAGATGCCAACCGATGATTGTCGTTTTCCCCCTTGGGTCGTCTTTTCTCTGGCGCAGTATGTCCAATTATCTTACCTTCTTTACTTTCTTTTTCTTTGACTCGGGTTAATTGTACAACACATGGCAAAATATCCACCTTTACCTTCCCAGAGCCTTCCTTTTGGGTCTTTATATTTTTATTTTGAAACGCTGCCACAGGGCTAACATCTCTTTCAACTCCAGGTTCAATCTCTTGGGAATTAGGTGAAGAAGCTTTGAGCTTCTTAAGCATTTGTTTATCAATTTTGTCTTTTCGTCCTACACGTTTCTCCTTGTCACTGACATTTCCTCGCTCAACGTCAGAAGGACGATCTTTATCAAGCTTATCACTCTTGTTATACCTTTCAACGTGTGTCTTGTCAGGTTTCTCAAATCTGGGTGGGGAGACTGAACTACAGCTTCCACTCCTTTCAGATGACCTACAGCAGAGCCTGCGGTCAGAGTCACTCTGTATCCTCTCTGAAAGGGAAGGTGATGCTGTAGGGCTGGGGGGGCGGTGGGAAGGAATATGAGTAGGGCTTTGACTGCGTTCAATAGTCCTTCTCCCATGGTCACGCCCGCGGTCGGTTTCAAAACGCTCCCTTTCCCTTTCACGTTCCCGTTGCAAGTAGCTGTATTTGCGGATGTCTTGCTCGTATGGGTCTGCTCTGTACTCTCTATATTCTCGCGGGTCTTCAAAGTATTGTGGATCGTAGTAGTCCCCTTGATATGGATCCCATTCACCATAGAACTCCCGACTTCGGGTAGGGTATTTGCGTCTTGGATCTTCGCTATACGTCGCTGAAGTTCGTACGTTGTCATAATATGTTCGCTCTGCCGAAAACTCATATTGACTTCGTCGCTCATCCCTACAATAAAAAAGCCAGAATTAAAGATTCATTATTATTTCAGAAACAACTATACATTATCAAGGATAACTGAGCGGTGGCAAAAAAAAAGCCCACAAACCTTCGATCAGTTAAGAGGTCATAGAAATCCCTGATGTCCTGGCCAGATGCTTGCATCGAACGATAAAATGCCATCTGACTTTCCTGATTGGCAAAGTCCACCTGAAAAACATTTTTTTTGTTGACTATACAGAAAATCAACATATACATATGTATGCACTATATACATTTGAATTATTGTAGTCTCTCAATTGGAATATGAACAATGTTTTAGGAGTACCATAATTCATCAAAGAAACCAGACACGGTTTAACTGACCTTGACCTTATTGCCCCCTATCTTCCATCCCTTGGCCTCTTTAACAGCAGCCTGCGCATATTCAATGTTGTTGTACAGAATTAAGGCCATCCCTTTCATTCTGTCAAATACAACCTACAGAAGAAGGGAATGGGGTTACATGGTACCTGAAGAGAGGCAGTGTCAAAAGGATGGGATAAAGTGAAAGCAAAGACCTTTACCTTGGCAACATGCCCATAGCGACAGAAATGACGCGTAAGAAACTGTTCGGTGGTGTTTGATGCCAATCCATCCAGCCAAACACAAGTCGTAGGCATACTCTTTCCAAAGCCCAGCTAAAAGTTATATTGAAAGATAGAATGGCAAGGAAATTTGCACAATTAATTTGCTTGCGAATTGAAAGCAAATATATAATTGTAACGGACATGAAGATCTTTACCTTTAGCCGATTACTGCCAAGGTACTCCCCATCCATTTTCTTTATGGCCTTACAAACGCTGGCGATGTCACAGTACTGTAGAAAGGCATACTGGGGGGCTCCATTCACCTTCTTGATGTCAATATCCTTTGGAGAGAAAAAAAGAATCATGACATTTAATATACACCACCGAAAGATGAAAATGTGTTGATATGATATGATATAGGTTGCAAAACAAACAGTGTCACCAACATACAACAATTTCTCCGAAGCGCTGAAAAATGTTGAGCAGATCATGATAGCTGGTCGTCTTCTCCAGATTTCCAATGAACAATGTCCGAGTGGCCTTGGGGTGGAACTCATCTATCCTCTCGTCCAATGGACGGAACTCATTCTCACTTTCCGTCTCTGGGAAAAATATGGCTTCATTATGAACTTCATATAGTTCTCCAATAAGCCACCTCTCCTTGATTGCATGCATGATTGATGCATTATCGAAAGGCAGCCATAACTTACCTGGGCCATTCCAGGCTATGACCTCAATTTGCATTCCAAAAAACAGCTTCCCTTTCGACGCCACCTGGGCCTTCTCCTGGTCCTCTTGTTGGCGGAAAAACACAAGTCCATAGCGCTCCTCGGATGCCCCATGGATCTGTACGGACGTTACCTTCCCATGCTTCTTAAATTCATGAAACAGACCATCCTTTAGACTTGTGTCTGTGGAAAACAAATACATTCAACAGAAATAAATGGACAGATTTACAACAATGCATAAAATATAAATGTTTGCAGAGTAATTGATCCGCAAGCACTCCTGTAGCACTTCTTGCTTGGACAAAGAAATAAGAGTAAAGCGTAAACCAACCTGTAGAGCGCACAGGAAGATTTTGGACCTTAATGCCGAAGCTTTTCCGAGGCTCGTCCTTGTCGAGGGAGGATAGAGGAAGTGCTGAAGGCGCAGGAACCGCAGCAGACTGCACAGAGCGTGCAGGGGAGTCGTCACTGGAACTACTGCTGGAATCACTGGAAACACAGACAACATTGACTTACAGATGAGGTCTCCAAGTGGAGCGTTTCAGTGTTAAAATGTACTGTCCAATACGTTATGGCACAGAAAACACAAAAGCAGCATCATAAAAAGCCAAGTCCACTTGAGAAAAGGTGAGAAAAGGCATACATGTTGTGGATACACTAAAAAGAAATGATGAGATGCTTTGAGATACTTAGGGAGCCTGTGTGCCATTATGGTCGAC
>OMNS01049654.1:0-11712 GCA_900303225.1 Laemonema laureysi | reverse complement strand
CTATAGACAGGCAAGTCCAAATCATTTCAGATCTAAAGAACAGTATGTACCTGTGTGTGTATGTGTGTGTGTGTGTGTGTGTGTGTGTACCAGACCACTTCTGAGGAAACTACTTGTGAGTATCTGTTGTTTGACCGAAGAGTATAAGGGACAGAATGAATACAATAAAAATGAATAAATAAATAAATAAACAACACATTTGTGTTGTTTTGCTGGACCTGTTACCAACACGCTCTGCAAAATAATACATCTATATATGTAGACCTGCTTTAACAACAAGACCACCATGGCTTCATGTTGTCTTTCTGATGAGCCAGAAATGTAGTTGAGAAAATCTGTTTTATAACGTTGATAAGCCGAGTAGTGGTGTGTATCGGTGAGTATTTCAACGTGAAAATAGTCACAAATCATGAGTGATGTGCATTTTTTACTACGGTAATAATAGTGAAATGATTAGTGTTGAGGAGAGGGGTCATACGTTTTGGGTTGAAAGGATGCCTGCTTTAAGTCTTCTACGTCGTGCACCGAGCAAGTTAAAATAAAACCTCCCTTTGATGTTCATATCATCTACTGTAAGCAGAGCAAAAAGACACTGATAAGATGGTAATATTAGAATAGCCCAGCACGGCCAAACTCTCTTGCCTAATAGGTCTGGATACATTGGGTAGGTCTATATTTCCAAGTATGGTGGGTACGGTTTGAAACATTTTGACATTGTTGACAGGTTATTATGAAATGTTATTCAAACATGAACCATAAATATTCCAGTTCTCATCCAGCAGACCAAACAATTATTATGTCTCTGGTCGGTAAATTGCTATTTTTTTTCTTCCTTAGTCTGACACTTAGGGCCTACAGTTTAGACCTATTAAACTCGTTTACTGATACGATCTAGCATCAGTGCACTTCGGCTTTCAATAGGCTATAATTGACACAATGAACGTAACAATAACCCAAATATATATTTTTAAATGCGTTATTTTCCACAGTCCATGACAATCTCCAATACATTGTAGCATCATGATCTGATCAATTTTTTTTCTCCTTCAAAGAGGGCGCCTTCTGACTTCTATATGGCAGCGACATGGTGGTCACGTGACTGGAGCCTGCTTCGTTCCCAGGGTTCCGTGAGAGCTGCTGGCCCCACCCCACTCCAACGCTATCTCTCTCAATGTGCAATTCTCAAAGAAAAAGCGAATATTTTCCAGAAAAATACGAGAACGAAACGACTGTATTCCCATCTGTTCAAGAGCATATCAGACCTTTTCATGGTGAAATAACTGTCATCGTTGGATTAGGGATTGTAACCTGCGGTATGTTCCTATATCTACACATGTAACCATATCTAGCCTACCATACGAATTCAAAAGGAATACACAACGCTGAGAGACTTGACAGTAGACTGTACCTGCGCGAAACGCGAACATAACGGAGGATTTCAATGACTATAAGTGAACGGGGGATACAACATTATATCCAAGGACACCAAACACAAGCTTTGTTCTTCCCGAGAAGCCTTCCGATCTGAGGAGCAATACAAATTACAGCGGCAACCAAAAAAGAAAAAGACGGAGAAGGGCCTTTTTGGTCTGGTCAAACCTCAATAGCAGCACCGGAGGAAACACATTGATAGCGGAGCACTAAAAAGTGACTATTTTGATAAAGGTGACTCCGGAATGGCTACGATGTGACGGGTCTAAAGACGTCGGGGAATAGAAAGAAGCTCAGAACAGCCTGATGAATCGCATGCCGTCATTTTAGTGGAAATATTTATTTTTTTAATTTTCACCCACCCTCTATGTGTTTTGCTTGTCTTGTTCAGTTGAAACGGGGCTGAAAGGCACACTTGCAAAGGCGAAAATCGGGATCAATGCAAGTGGAATTGAATTGAATGGCAGTGCGAGTTGTGCCGAAGATGGGCTCCCTAGGAGACGTTTGCTAAAAATGTCAGTGTTGAATCTCAGCCTCGCATAAATACGTCGTGGGAACCCCGACACGAAACCATTCATGTACATTGCAGCGCAGAGATTTTTCCACATTCATATTCATGTGAATCTTGATGACTTCATTGCGGAATTACAGTGAAAACAGAGGAATCAAACGTGCGCGAGGGCGGGTGTCGTCATTGGCACCAATGCTCAGTTCCTACTGAAGCTAGCTGGAGATACATTAGCACTCATTGAATTGGTGGTCTACAACCGGGGGACTCCCTCTCATCAACTACTAGGCCCACACAGGTTACAGTTGTTTAGTTTGCATCTGACGACATCAATGTCACTCATCTTGAGACAGGTGTTCCTCTCCTGGGCCAATTTAGGAATTTAGAATTATTGCTATATTCTATTAAACCTTTTATTGGGTTTTTTTGGGGGGAGGGGGGAAGATGGGGTGTCTTGGCAATAGCAAGACCGAGGACCAACGAAATGAGGATAAGGTACAGAGAGAAGCCAACAAAAAGATAGAGAAACAGCTACAAAAAGACAAACAGATATACCGAGCAACCCACCGGCTACTACTATTAGGTAGGTTCTGTACAATATTATTAAGTGTTAAGTCTGACCGTACGATTTCGATGTATGTTTTGTGTGCTCACATTGGATTCACATGTAACACTGGTGTAATTGATAATTTCATTCAAATAGCTTGTCCAACCTTACCTTAACATGTTTAGATACTTGTCACCACCACTCTAATGAACCTACACATCATTTGCACTTGTTAAATTAAGTTAAGTAGGCTTTTGTCAAAGTTTCTATTTGAATGTGTTATGGTAATATTTATTTAAATGTCGCCTTCTACATATAGACACATTCATATGGTCTTTATTATTGTGTTCCGTTAACAACTTATTGCCTACTAATTATATTATATTGATTGTGTGACATTACAAGGACAGTACTACTGCATCTTATTATGGCCTTTTAAGTGACAAGAGAAAGTCCATTAGTGGCAGAACATGTGGAACAGTGAACTATATGACGATATGATATCACTAATAACAGCTATAATACATTGACTCTCTTTCCATACAATCTGCTCATCATTCACTGTGTCCCAGGGTCAATGCCAAGATTCTGTGTGATGTAGGCATGTGGATGTCATGTTAAATCTGTTTCTTGACATAATCTACCACCGTCTACTAATGGGTCTAAATAAGACCCCATGTCTTCTGTATTTTCGCGAGATTGTACACATTTTCGTGGATCTGTCATCCAGGTTTACGTGTCCGAATGTAGGCCAGGGTCAGTGTTGTAATTTGAGCACTAATGTCAGATAATCACATAGCTATAGCCTACTAGACTATGTGTTCCCTCAAAAGTATTCTAGATGATCTGACTTCCCTGCAGTTATTCAAAGATGCTTCGTTGTCTATGTAGCAAGACGTGTCTGCATAGTCATGTCATTAAGAGGTCATGTGTCCATGGTCCATTTCAGTTGAATATAATTAGTTTTAATCAAATTAATAGCTTTTCTTAAACTTTTTAAAATCTAAATTGCATAGGTTTGACCGTTTTCTGTCGTTGGTCTTGATTGTTTGCCTTTTCTTGCTGGGAAGAAAAGTCATTCTTTCTTCTTTCTGCTTTATCAAACTACATGCCTTGATGTTAAAATACTTCATATGTGACAAAGGCTTACAAACAAGAACGAGCATGATGGTCATAACGTGACTTTTTATTGTGTGTTTAGTTTATTGTGTGTTTAGTCTAGCTAGGTTGGCTTACTCACCCCCAAAAATGCTAAATAGTCATATCTAAATATATAAATGAGGTAAACTGTTCCACTTGTTGAAAACCTAATGTTGACCATATATTTACCCCAGGATTTGAGAATAGCCTCCTTTGACAATGAGATTTGGATACTTTAATTTTGTATCTAACTTACTCAAAAGGTAATTGTTTGATGGTTAGGTTAGGCCTGAGCCAGGTTTAAAACTAGTTGAGGGACAACACATTTGTATCGAGTATCTTATCATCTTATTATTATTATTTTTTTTAATGTAAACTTTTATTTTTAGTCTGTTGTCGGTTTGCCATGTTGGACGGCGGTCCACAGTATTGCAGCTGCTGTACTGCCGCTGGTAGTTTTGTCCATTTTGAACTAATTTCCTGCTGTCTTCTCTTCCTCCAGGGGCTGGCGAATCTGGGAAGAGCACGATAGTCAAACAGATGCGAATATTGCACGTAAACGGCTTCAATGCAGAGTAAGTATTTGTTTTTTTTGATTGAGTCACTGAAACACCGTCATTCATTGAATCCTAACACACTTTATTAAGGGTTCATAGTACGTCGTTTGTGCTTTCAGTGTAGTACAAACAAACTATCTTACTAAACTGTCTTATCTTGGAAGTATAGTGTCAACATTGATGTTGGTTCATTAGAAGTGACAAAGTTAATTGGATTAAGAGGATCTTTGGAAAAGGGTACAGAGCAGACAGCTATACAACATACAGCTAAATGGTACTTGTTGCTCATTGTTACACATATTTGTTAAGTAACTTGAGCGTTGATTGTGCCTACGTTTTGAAGTGAAAAAAAGTCTGTCTTACCGATAAAACAGACAGAAAAACATATAATAAAGGGAATAACTAATTTGTGCAATCAGGGCCTTAATGTAATATATTACATACTATATAATCATTATAGTCTGAAGTGTTTCAGAATAATGCCCCAAAAAAATATATCCAGATGTTGCTTTGATGATACATTTTCCATTGTCATCGCTAACACGATATAATGAACAAAACCACATTCTATTTTTATTCTTAATCATTCGTTTCCTAGAGCGTTTTTTTTTCGGGGGGTACAATCGTTATCACATGCTTATCATTTTTGGGGCCCATGCAGAACAGATGCTCCCAAAGACAGAAATACAAAAATCCCACTGTGGAGTTGTGTTGTACAGAATACTGTCTGGAATGAATGAGAGGAGGAGGGGAGAGGAAGAGAGGGGAATACTTTAGTTTGGAGGTGGGCAGAGTTTAAAAGAGTTTAGTGTTTTTCACACAGCCTGATTATTCGTGAAAAAAAACAACCCAATTGTGGGGAATTTAGACCCCGCATCCACTTGTAATGTAAAATATGCTCAGTGTACACAGGAGGAATACGGTAAATGTGTCAATATTAACACACCAAATAAGTCGTAGCCGTGATTTGACTGCGGGAGTGTGTCACGGCATGTTTTTTGAGAAACATGTATCGCTAGAGCTTGTATGTGTCAGCAAAAGCCAAAATGGCCAAATGTAACATTTGTATTGTGCACATTACTTTGATTAACTTGGCCGCTTGAGAAAAGGTTACCAGCATGCTGTTTTTCATTGCTTACTTCAAGAGCGAGTCTCTTAATGCACAACTTTTTGTTCTTTACAGAGAGAAAAAACAGAAAATTCATGACATTAAAAACAACATTAAAGAAGCTATAGAGGTAAGTAGTAGATTGCAGAAAATCCTAGGAAAAAAGTATTTAGGCCTCTACAGTTTTTGACAAAGGTTAACACAATGCATAACTAGGCCTTTAGCCTATATCACACTGCAATGGACCAGAGTTGCCCAGCAGGCTTTTTTTTAAACTTCCTATAGTTTAATATCCATGAATGGAGCTATAAATACAATACAACTGCAATTGAATAAGTGGGTTTTAAGAGGCTATTCTTCTCTCTTCCCTTTCTAGACAATCGTGGCTGCCATGAGTAAACTAACGCCGCCATGCCAGTTAGCATGTCCAGCAAACCAGTCCCGGATAAAATACGTCACGAATTTAATGAACCGGAAGGATTATGAATTTCCCTCGGTAAGTTTCCAGCTAACGTTGTTCTGATGAAACGCCGCTGGAAGGAGCAGGCGTGTGTTGTTGTGTTGTCATTTTTTCGTGAGGGCCTTGGAGCCTTAAGCAGCAGCCGCAGCAGAACAGCAGTTAGCTTCCGCCCGTGTCTTGCTAGGCCCCATGTTGTCCCAACAAACCCTGTTGTGTTCTCTCATCTGCAGGTTCCCGAGAGCCGTCATGTTACCAAGGTAATATTTCCCATTAGCAGAGGCACGTCTTCCTTAGATGAATTACCCCACTGCTAGGACTAAAACATAGTTGTAGTAGCATTTGTGTGTTCTTGTGTACTTTTTTTGCTAATTGGCCACAAATGTAGGTAAAATACGGTGTTGGATGAGTCGGACAGGCGAGTGTGGAATAGCCCGCTGTAGGTGAAATAGAGGACTTCCGTTAGCCAATCGGTGGCTGTGGATGGCGGTGTGGCTTGTTGGCTGGCTGGGGGAGTTAATTAGGAGGTGTGGTCTCTCTTGGGAGGCTGGTGATTGAATGAGGGATCTCACCTGAGAGATTCACACCACCATTAATGTTGATTGTGTGTAATGACCCCAAATGGCTCCGCTGGGACCTGTCCTGTTGAAACGGTAGAGACTTGGAGGAATTCCCCCCGTGGGGCATTCCCCCATGACTTGCTGGCACACACCAGGAAGTCGGTACAGAACTACATTACTTAAGTCACTTGCATATGTTTTGTGTTGGTTGATGAAGTCGCGATTAGAGTTGACTTGAGAGAATTTTTACGGTGATTCATTTTTTATACCAAACGCTGTAGAACATCCTCTTGAAAGACTTTCAAGAATTGAATGTGTAGCATTACTCAATGTGCCCAACCAATGAGGGTTGGGCAATGTTCCGAGAACGGTATATCATGGTTGTATGAAGTTATGACGGTGTCCATATCAATACTGTCTCAAAATATGTCTCTTGTTATGAGCGCTTGTTTCATTTTTGTCACACGTTCTCTCAGTCTCTCTAATTTATCTAACTGCCACTGATCTGGGGTCTGCTGCTGTCATTTGAGGCTAGAGAATTTGATCTGACGGTCGATATGTGCGCAAAGCTTAGGCTATATAAATATTGATGAAAGTGAGGTATAAAGAGCTGTGAGATTTCTTTC
The DNA here is from genome assembly GCA_900303225.1 of Laemonema laureysi. Classification (NCBI taxonomy): domain Eukaryota; kingdom Metazoa; phylum Chordata; class Actinopteri; order Gadiformes; family Moridae; genus Laemonema; species Laemonema laureysi. The sequence continues at coordinate 4,778 of OMNS01049654.1, read as the reverse complement.
TTACTCCATGACCTTAAAAAGCAGGCAAGATGAGTGCAAATGAGTACGGTAAAATTCTGTCTGAAACTATATCGGCATACATGCAGGATATAGAGAAAAAACATAAAATACGATTGCTATTGCTGTTCTCAAGCTGGCTGGCTATGTCGCTTCATCTCCCGGTGAAACTGCTTGTCAAAATTACCCCATTTGAGGCAGCCGATAGCCAGATATAATGCTGATTTAATAATTCCTTTCGGCTTATAGGCCTAGCCTAGCCTGCTAACACACAGTTATGAATAGCCAGGTTTTGAAGGTCATAATTCAATTCTAGTCTATTACTCAACCATGCCTAGTAGCCTTATACTGGATTTGTTCATGGGTTTATTACATATGAAACAAGAATGGGGGGAAAAAGGTGATTTACAGACAATTGCTTCCACCCTGTGGCAGAAGAGAGCATAGCAGCTCATGGCACACTGGAAACAGACGTTATAAGATGCGCGCTCTCATAGAAGATTTGCTTTTTTTTTGGCGGTTGAACCATAAACCTCAATCTTTTGGGGAGAGATTTTAACGGTTTAAAAAATGGATATCGCCCAACCCTATAACCAATTACCTTATGGTCAGGGACATTTTCTTAAATATATTATATAATTTAATTTGATATTTATCTGTTCCAAAGAAGATTAGAAGATACCTTTTATCTCAGGCCAAAAAAAAGTGTACAAAAAGATTGCACTCCGAACTCTGAGCTGTTGGTAAGATTTAAGAGCTTTAATCTGAGTGTAATTCGTTAGAAATACCACAGCCACCCGTCAGCTATTATTGAGTGACATGCTCGCTTAGAAGAATATCTGTTCTGGTTGACGCCTGCCTCTGTGTGTATGTGTATGTGGCCATTTAGATTTGACACCGCTCCCGGTTCATTTCTGACCAATCGGGGCATCTCTTCTTTTCCTTGATTGGTTCGGGGGAATCCATCTTGCCTGTCAATCACATGTGCGCACACTGTGTATTATAGTTCCACCACAGGGGCGTGAATGCAACACTTCTCAATGACGGCTCTCTCCTGCTCCTTTCTGCTCTCTCTCTTTACAACACTCAAGTCTTACCTACTGCAGCTTTAAGCTGAATTCAATCACATTAAGTGAAGGCTAATTGGCTAAGGTGATGTCAATGCAGAGCTTGACATTTTCACATTGTGATTTGTCTGTGACTGTGTACGAGGATGACACGTCATGTACATTTTATTTCTGTGGTGTGAGGAAAAATATGTACAGAAAAGTCGCATTTACATGCATTGCATGTGTCCTTCGAAAATGCACACAACAGAACTATGTTGCCATATGTAGGTAATAGGGTTTCAGTTATTTATTTTTAATATCCACTGCTCTGTCTTTTAGCAGAACGCTTTTCCAGTTTCCCCCATTTCAGCGCTCAAGATATACACTTCGCTGTGCTTGTTGGAAGTCGGGCCGCTGGCCGTGGAGGTCTGAGCTACACTTGGTGTGTAACGCGTAAATAGGGCTTTTGAAAATGGTACGCCTCATATCAAGAGGTTTGCCACAACTAGAGTGGAGTTTTACTGCGGCTAGTAGCAGTAGACCGCGTGCTAGACTGCTTCTTTACCCTACGCAACGTACACTTCTTTTTAAATGTCTACAGTGTTTAGCGTTCAATGTGGAAGTCAATGAAGGTTCCACGACAAACGTCTGCAACTTCAGTTCAGTTCACCCTCGTTGTTGGGGTGTCTCACGTTAGTAGTCTTCTGAATTATAAAGTCCCACTCCAACCATGTAGTGATATGTTTGCTTTTCCTTACGCAAGCTATGCACGTTTTATTCTCCTGGGGTGAAATGTCCATTCTTGACCTTCCAAGCAACCAATAAAGTGTTGGTTTGCATTGAAACAAATCCTGACACAGTCCTACATTTGAGGACTAATTGCTACATATAACAAATCACTATGGGTTGTATTACATTACACTCTCAGTGTGTCTCAAAGTAAACCTAAACTAATGAGATGGATATAGTCGCTTTATGGTGAAAATATGTCTAAATCAAATGAAACGCAAACATATCCTTGATATCCGGAGGTTTCGCGAGACTAGATAAACATGAGAATGCTGAAGCTGTTGAGCGGTAAACATCATCTGGTCCATCGGGTCTCTTAATGGCTATTCTTTCTGTGTGGAACTTTTGCTACATTCGTAAAGTTTCCAGGGTGAATACTGTGTGTATTTTGTGTGTAAGCAAAAGCCTCTCCTGATATTGTCACTGTTACGTCATGGCAAGTTTGTTTATGCAGGCCTGTGTCATTCTGACCCTTCCCTTAATGCTTTCATGGTCTCGTCTTCTTCAATTGTCATTGAGGCTCAAGGGGGGAAAAAAAGAAAAAGATAAGATCGGGAATAGGGCTGCAACTCACTGATTGGTCGATTGAATCATTTAGTCTATAGAATGTAAATGTCTGTAGAATGTTAATGCCGTCACAAGTGACCAGAGTCCAAAGTGATGTCTTCAATGTTTTTGCTTTATCTGACAAGCAGCCACTACTCTCACAAAAATAATGATCCATGAACTAACTATTTGAATAGAACTGCGACATTAAGCAGCAAATGTTTGTTACTTGTACTTGTTAAATGACTTAAACGATTAATCGATTATCAAAATTTGATTCGATAAATTTTCTGTTGGCCGACTAATCGTTGCAGCAGTAATTGAGAGTTACAATTACTTGATAATTGCATCTGTAAAAAAAAAAATGTTCCGCTCTCTACATTGTTGTGAAAGTAAATTGAATCTATTATTGTCAAGAGCGATACTAGAATACCAACAGTTGGTAACTAGCAGACCTATTAACTAAACAAAAGGTTCCCTGGAGCATAAAGTTACATCAAGGCCTCCATTGGCTGCTTCCTTCGTGTGGTTTAATTTTTGCATTTCTGAATCAAACAAATGGATAATGTATTTTGTAATTGATTGCCCTGGCCGCTCTAAAATCTTCCAGTGTTGTTTCTCTACCCGCTCCCTGCCTCTGGCCCAAAGCCATACTGGAAACCAGTTGGACTGGTTCACTGGCTGCCTTTTAGGAGAGAGAGAGACTAACAGTTAAAAATAATTCTGTCGTGTATAGTTTCACATTTTATTAGGCTACTAGCATTATTATTAGTATTGGCTACTAGCATTAGTATTAGTATTATTATTATTAGTAGTAGTAGTAGTAGCAGCAACAGTAGTAACAGCAGTAGTAGTAGTAGTAGCAGTAGTAGTACAAGCAGCAGCATTATTAATAGTATTTTTGCTACTATTACTATTTCTATTGCGTGGTTGTTATTGCCTTTTGGAATCTTGTTATTTAATTATCATGATTCCATTTTATTCCACTTTTTGTATTACTGGGGTATCGCATTTATGATTATTACGTAATTATTATTATTATTATGGTTGTACAAAATTCAGGGGAGAAATCTTGAATTCCTCTAAAAAACGGACTGATTATTCGTGATGTGGAATGCTGACCTTGTAAACCAAATCATTCTAAAATAAAAAACATTTAATTTATGGAATCGACGCGGGTCAAGGAATCAAGGGGTCAAGTTGGGTTTTCACATGGAGTTTTAGGATATAGGCAATAATGCCGGGCCTAGAAATTAAAACTAATATATGGCAATGTCATGTATGAATATGTCCTTTGTTTGGGGGCTTAGTGTTGGAGAGTGGTGTGTGTTGAAACCCTTTTCTTTTGACAGATGGCACTTAACTGAAGCTAAAATGAGTGATGAAAGAATTTTTGTCCTGAGTTATTAGTAACTCGTGGTGAAAGGAGACAGAAATGTCATTTCGACATGTGAAACAAAAACGATTTTAGTTTAGAATGTGGTTTCGTCCTGATTCCATTCGCAGTGCTAATCTATCTACCATCCTATTTATGGAGTAAGACCGGTTAGCCAAACTTTAAATAACGTGGTATGTGTGCACTAGCAAGACACTCATGGCAAAGGCATGCTCTTTAAAATAAGAGGAAAAAACACACAGCCGTATGCAGAGTATACAGTATATTAATTTGCACATGGCTCGGGCCTCACGGTCGACAATGGGTTATTTGTGTCCATAAACGCATTCTGTGGGACCAAGTGGAGACCAAAGGGAAGCGATTGGCCAGAGTAGTGACAGCCAAGCCTTGTGTCAGTACAAAGCTCTGCGTTTCTCTGGTGAACTCGATGAACCGCTCCTCTGTTTCCCGTCTCTATCAGGGTCCGCTCATCTGCTGCTCCTCTCTCAATAGACCACTCAAAAAAAAAAAAAAAAAAAATACTTCTCGTCTCCAAACTGCAGACTGCAGACTCCAGTGTGAACTGGAGTCTGCGCTAGCTAATGCTTAGCCTGGATGGAACTGGTAATGGCATACAATATGCAGATGGGGTTGCTATGAGATTTGCCACGAGACCTGATGGAAACATTCTTCTAATCTGATCTGGTCTCGACTGTCTCTGTGTTCAGCTCACCCTGCAATCTGTGTTGTCCTCACCGCCCCGTGGTTACGGGCAGTACGGTGTGTGTATATATGCCTGCTAACACAAGCCTTCTAATGCTGTTTTATTTGTTGTTTTTTTTCACAGGATTATGTTATCGTTATGTTTTCAGACAGGATTAGGATTGTGTCGGAGGCGGTGAATGAATTGGGCGATTGTACAACCGGGTGTCACGCTGTCCGTCGATCAGTTAGCTGAATCAATGGTTGGCTTTGGATATCATTATGCTAATTAGCTCATCTGGGACGCGTGTTCGTTTATT
>OMNS01049651.1:0-15682 GCA_900303225.1 Laemonema laureysi | reverse complement strand
TATTTCACCGAAAGGTGACACGTTTGCACGCCTGCTATATATATATATATGATATAAATATGAATAATTGACGGCATCAAAAGTTGGAACCCCAACATGAAAGCATACTCACTGAGGTCTCTGCACTTGATGGTGCTGTAGTCAAAAGATATGCACAGATAGTCGCACGCCTCCCGCAGCTCAGGGATGGAGATCCCATCAGGGCATCGGATTATCCCAGACTTGTAGTAATCCTGCCAATCACACAATTCCTGTAAATGTCTCAGAACGTGCAGAATAGCATTTCACTTGAAACCCAAGCGCAGTAAGGCATGCAAATGGCAGTTCAGGTGCAAGAGTGAGAATACACACCAGGAGGACTTACCAAGATAGCCCGGAACACTGTTGAGCTGATGCCCTCGGCAACTTCGTATTCCCCTTTGTCATTGGGCCTTGTGAAGTTATGCTCCCTCCCTGAGCCAAACATTCTGGAGGAAGCAAGCATTGCCTTTATTGTTGCTATTATTTGTACTCTGTTTGTTTAGAATTAACAATTACCAATAGAGGATTATTAGTGGTGAAACTATACAAAATCCACGACATTGGTAAAACTGCACTCAAATTGATTCACAATGGATAACTTTACAAAACAAAGCTACCACGTGTATTGGTACACATTAGCAATGTACAACGAGATACAAAATCGCAATTCTAAAAGCTTTGAGCCGACCACTGAGAGACACATACAGAACACACTTCCTTGACCGGTTCCGCCCCAACGGTCTACATTGGCACGCACAGTCAGGTTCTACACAGCGCCCTACCTGCCCAACATGGTGTTTGGCTGCGCGATGAAGATGGTCGGGTCTACCACGAAGCGTGTGTTGTCCACAATGAGCGTGACCCTCTCTGAAGACCTCATGGTCCGGGCGCCCACGCCGGCCGTGCCCGTAGCACCCTCCTTGGCACTCTCGTAGACAAACACCATCTCCCCCACCCCCAGGCTCTTGAAGGCCCCCTCGGTGCTGGACAAGCTGCTGTTGCGGCTGCTGCTGGAGCCGCTGGGGGACGCCCTCTGGGGCCGCGGGCTGCCGGGCCGGGAGGACGGGCCACCCTCGCGCTCTGGGAAACGGGACAAGCAGATCGTGGACTCCTCTGACGTGGGTTTCTCTCAAGCAAGTATGAATACAGGCTACGGAGCAGTGTTCTGTTGCCTTATACTCCCACACAGCCCCATCACCAGTACAACGAAGTAGTGTTGTAATATTACCATTCGAATACTGTAATTGGCATTATCATTTATCATTCGTTATTAATATTGTAGTGGCCTCGGTGGTTCATTTTGTAGACACTGATGTGTACTTCTATTTCATACCTTCCAACATGGGATAATATTTATAAGTACCATCTAGACATTCTTACCACCGTTATGTTGTCGCGTGGGAGAGGTGACGTTGCGGATGCAGGGGGTCAGCTGGCTTTCTCTCTCATGTGAGGAGTCCCGGGAGCGCTCGCTGGAGCGCCGCTGGTCACGTGACCGCTCCATGCCACCACTGGCTCCATGAGAGTTCATTTTCTGCTGATCAGCCTCCTGTCAACGTGCCTGTGTAGGTGGGGAAACACTGACATTACTCCTCTGCATCCCACCCACCCCCACACACACACACACACACACTGAGTAAAAAATAACGACCCAATGGTCACGACTAACAGACAAATAATCCGATTTAAAAAGTCCCAGTGATTTATTTATGTCTAAATTAAGCAAGTGACCCAGACCTATAGTATAGGACTACGGTCTGGATGTTACATACATCATGAAAATTAAGCCTATATTTCACAAACTACAATGCTTGCTAGCAGGCTTTATGTTAGGAGAAAAATAGACAGATATTGACAACCCTTGCAGACAAAGGGCTGTTTACTGTGCCCATTATTCTCTGAATCATCCAAGAATGTATGCATGTCCTTTCGTCAACTCTGACAAAACCTCATGCAGTTTTGGACGGACCTGGGGCAACATTGGAAATGAATAGTCTGGCAGGGCGTCATTAAAATAACTGGTAACTGATGAATGAGGACAAAGACATTTCCACATATCTCATGATAATATTGCTGGAAAGTCTTGGCTTGCCAAAGGATTGTGCTATGACTGTGTTGACTGGTCTCAGGTTAGGGTTAGTGAGCAAATTCTGATGAGCAAGTCCAAGAGATATACAACAATATACTGAAATTACATTATACATTATGTTGTGATGTGTATCATAAAATTATGGCTGAAGACTATGCTTCTCAAAGATTACCAAATATACACAGGGAAAGCATCAGGCTTTTAAACATAGTTAGGGTGAATCAGCAATAACGTACAAACGTTGATAATACCAAAGGTGACAGGGTGTCAGAGATCAGGTGTGGAGCCGGGTGTTTACCTCGGATGCTTGCAGCGCTTGCGAGGTCCACTCGTTGTTTTGTGTTCCCAGTTCTCAGTGTCACTGGAGTTACTGTCATATGACTGTAAAATAGCTGCCATCACCCACACACAGGGGAGGATCTGGATCTTTCAATTGTCATCATGATCTGCTGTGAATGTCGAAAAATAAACAATGCCAGATTGAACGTTGACAATAAAATGTGGCTTTGTATAAATCAACAACGGTTAAACATTAACGACATGGAAGAAAATCGGTTAACCCCAAGTAGTTATGTTACCAAGGTAAAGTTACTACTGCACATTTCAGTCCACCTATCTTGTTTGATGTTATCTTCCGCCTCGAAGTCAAACATTAGCTAACGCTAACTGTTGAAAGTCTGGGTATGTAAATATGTTACGTTGAAGTTCCTTACTAGCCGTCTGAATTATATTACGACACTAATTTGTTGAAGCATTTAAAACGTAATGACAGTGCTGTTTCCCAATCTAATGTCATCTTATCGCGTTCACTATAGTAGCTTAACCCTTTCGTTAGCTAGCGAGACGTCTCTTAAACACTCACCCAGCTGACGTCTAACATAATCCACGTATGGAGTGAAGAAACCTCGACATCTACTTTCTTATCTGGATGTATTGGCTTGGATATATAGTAAACTGGAGTAATAAAAACAGTCCAAGTTATTAGCTAAATCGATCGTTGAGCGTTGCTTGGATTTTCCCTATTAAGGAAATACAGCTTTTTCGTTCTTCTTCGTGAATATTATAAATATTTTGAAGTAAACACCCAGGCGCATGTTCGCCGCCTAGTGCTGTGGAGTGTAATTGGAGTGAGGCGCATAAAACATTTAGTCTCCTGAGACCCAACAAAAAAATGTTTGTTGTTTTTTTAAAAACTTTTTTTGACATCACATTTGTGTGTTGTCAAAGTGTTAGAGGTGAATCTAAATGTATTTCAGAGGTTTAGGATTGCTGCATCGAAGTCCTTGATGTTAAAGCCAAGAAACAAAATGTGTACATGTGTGCTCATATGGATTAATTGAATGTTGATAACTGTTTTTGATAGGATTTGATTCTAAACTAAATACAGGTGGCTATAGTATAGTAGTAAAAGTGGGACTGCACCTATTATTGATGTTGCTCTTTCAACAGGTACACAACCCTATTTCTTATCATCTCTCCAGCATTTATCAGGATCATAAAAGAAGTCAACCTGTTTCAGCCAACAATTGTTAATTTTAATATCAATGGCAATAATTTAGGTTAAATACAATGATGGTATCTTAATATTGAACTTCTGTATCTATTTACTTTGTAGTATTATCTTTTTGTGTTTGCAGAACTCGATGACCCATGTAAACTTTAACAGCTATAGTAGTTGTTCTCATGTACTTGTCACGAGTTAGAGTCTTATGTCCGACATTCATTAGCTTGGAGAAGAATGTTTAACATTTCAAACTCTTGAGCATGCTACCTTTGCTGGACATGTGATTACATACAGAGAGCAAATTCAATACCCTTTGCCACTCTGCTACCCTGCTCACATTAAACAAGTATATATTAACCAGTTATTGCAGTTTTGTAGCTCAAAAGGAGGCAGCCATTAAAATAAATTATAATTATAATTTCAACAGAATATTAATATATTGGATACACTGTTTGATTTGATGGAGCTATATTATGGGAAGGCGACCAAGAGATCTAGCCTTTCACCTGCAAACAACACAATTTGAAGCTTTTTCTTTCTTTATTTCTTCCTTTTCAAATGGCAATATGAAGCAATATTGATATGAATGTATTCATTGGTGATGATTAAAAAAATGAATTAAGACTTGCAGCTTTGTTGGTCCATATTTACAAAATAAAAATACAGAAAGTTCAGATTTCAGCTCAGGTTTTGAAATTTCATAAAATGTGTGATGAACAAACTGTTTTGGGGATGTACATTATGATGTTAATATTAACTCTGGTAAAAGCAAGATTGGTAAAAGCAAGAATAAGAGAGCCTGTTTTATAATCTATTTTGATGAATTAACAATACATTCATATTTTGGATCTCATTGTGATTTAAACATTCTAACAATTGCAATGGGATCAGACAGCTGTCTACCGATCCGAAAACACATATCATTAAATACAATAAATAAACACATTTAAACAAAGAAAGAAATATCAAATAAACCAAAATATAAATTAATAAGTAAATACATTTCTACATTTAAATTTATTGACCTTAATACACTCCAATACAGAAAAATTGGAACCAAAACCGCAATGTTTTAGTGATAGGCCAATTCTTAAATAAATTGTTTTTTATCATTTTGGTGGTTCTGCATACAAATGTTGAAAAATATTTCTCATCTTCCTTGTTTGTCCATGTTGTTCTTTGTCATGCATAGGAACAATTATGTCCCTTAACTTTGTCTGAAGCCAATCTTGTCTCTGGCCCACTTGCTTGTGTTCCTGAACGTTATGCATTAGTTGGACCTCACTGATGGTGCGCTTGCTATAGGCAAATAAAATAAAAACATAATCAATGTAATGATAAAACAGGCATCTTACCATTCATAAAAGTAGCAATGGCACTTTCATAGTGAACAATAACATTGTTATACATTTAGTTAATATTCAGATTTAGATTTTCAAAACAGAGTTTACCTCCTCACTGGTTTTGCCATAATGTGAAAACTGCAGAGGAAGAGTATTAAAACAACAGTTTTCACCCTCCATCCTATGGACAGCAGCATGGTCACCTGCAACATTACAAATAAAAAAAGTTTTCTTTTAGTTTCTTGTGAGTTAGTATTAATGTTTTCTCTTGACACAGTATGCCAGAAAAAAGTATATATATATATAATATAATATAATTTAAATATGACAAATTACTCTTACCGATTTCTTTGTCCTGCCCTTCACAAAGTAGGTTGAGGTTCTGATAGTATTGGGGTGATTTGCAATGGGAGTCAAGTCAAATGTGTTGATCGGCGTTTCAGCGCAGGGCGCGTGTCCGTCCTTTTTATGCAGTATATCCCAGCCCAGGGCATCAATGAGCCACTTTCATAATTGATGGTGATGTCACTTTCCAATGCTTCCATGGGGACAGGCATCTGCATGACGGCACCTCTGCCACCACTCACTGCTAATTCACCTTTCAACACCTCCGGCAGTAACCCTGATGTTCACCCTGCTTTTGAACTTGTTCCATTTTCATGATGAAAAAGTGTATTTTGGAGGGATACATGCACCTTCGTTGGGTAGGTGATTTCAGTAAAGGGTTTTATTTTTGTATTTTTTTCCCGTTTGTTTACTATTATGTTTTGTTTATTTCATTACATATCTATGTTGATCACTATTGTATTTTAAATTACTTTGTTTATGAATTTTGCTGCTGTTTCAAATCAATCCCCCAGGGATCAATAGTACCCAACTACTAACCAACTACTTAGTAACTAACTACTAACTAGCTCAATTCTCGGTTAATGCTTTTTGTCATATACAGGTATGTAGACATTAATATGATATTGAGTTGATAATTATAGTTTACAGGACCCATGCAAGAAACTAAGAAAAGTAATGGCTACTAAAACAAAAGTAGGTTATATAATTAATATTTAGGACATGGATTGACACTAATTAAACCATATGTAAGAATGACATGTGAGCCATTTTATGTGTGTCAATAAAAAAAGGACAACATACAATTTCTATGTATCCAACATGCAGGGCCCACCATCATTCCTGCATTTGCTCACCAGCAGCGAGGGTTCCTGCTCTTTTTGTCAATACAATTCAATGTAACAGTTGTTGTCTTTGCGGAACATGAGCTGCATCACATCATCAAATCAATATTTTGTGTCACACTTGATGTTGATGAAAACACTTTGGATTGAATTGCTACTTTCCAACAATGCACAGTGAGAAAAAAATGTTGGCCATCTATATGTATTGCAGCTCTCTCTCCAGTTCGAGGCCCGAGCTTCACATGATGTATAGCGTGGGCTCTAACCTTGTCACGGTGTCACAAGACGCATTAGGTAACCATGAAAGATGTTTTCTAAATGTGGCCGGCTATGCAATGGCTAAAAGAAGAGGTCCCACACACGGACCTACATCTTACGGTCATAAAGACGGCAGAATTAGATATTACGTGTTTACATTGTTTACGCTTCGGTTCTTTTTGTGTGTGTGTGTGTGTGTGTGTTTGTGTGTCTGTTTGCTTTGACACCATTTAAATTGAATACCTGCACGTTAACTGTTGATGTGAACATTGATTTGGGTCTTGGGTTTGGGTTTGTTTGTGTGGTTTAGCGTGACCTTTGGGTCACATAATCAAAATATCCAATTATATTATATATATATATTAATTATATCCCAAAAATATCCTTTTAGTTTCAAAGTCAGAATTTCTATGTAACAGTGTTTACACTGTGCTTTTTGCATACTTTTGAATTTAACAGGCTAAGCACATTCGTTATATTTGTATTTCCTCTGCAGCATGCATATAATTATTAACACAGATTAATAATTAGTAGAGACGGGTGCCAGGCTGTGAAATAGTGCAGCATAAGTAATGCATGTTGTGTCTTAGCTGAAAGAAACATAAATACATTTACATTGAGTGTTGAGTGATGTAGATTTCCACTGCCGACTTATCTAATTATCAGATCTCTTTATTGCTAGCACACTGTGACATGAGGTTTCAACTGGGCGAGACAGGCGTGTACACGTGTTGTATACTTAACTGGAGTGTTCTGAATGCTGGTCTCATAACCTCATGCGGTCACAATGTAAAGCATCTCAACTATGGTATGCTGGTAGTGTGCGGAGCAACTTGACAGAGACTGATGTGGCGCATGCATACAAATCATTAACTTGGGTCACCAGTGCTTCACAATGCGGACGATGCATACGAGCATCTCTTTGAACTTAATGAGCAAAATTAAGGAGGTATGTTTTGTTTTTTGCAGTCTTGTGAAATTGATACCTCAGGAAAATTAGTTAGTATTCGGTTACAGTCCCACTGGTGCTGGTACAAATGTATGCATGTTGTTTTTGACATTGTTTCTTAGGGATGTGGTAGTTGGGCTGCCTATGGCCAGATAGGATAGATATACTGCTCTAACCTCTGCATTGTATGTTCCAAGGTATGGAAGGACACCGTGGCTGTGCAACGCTTTCCTTGAAATCTAAATATGGACTTACTTTTTTCATGAAATGAGGTCACTCCACTTTAAGATATCACGTAGCAAAATGAGCTATACTTAGCTTGTCTTCATCATCTCACCTTTCTGCGCTACAAGACAGAGCGCTCATAACACAATCGGACCATTTCGACTGCGATGCATTGTTGGATTGATTGGGTGTCGGCGCAATCAAAAGGGATGCTATAATAAAAAGCAACACATAATCACAATGCATGCTTGTGTCATGACTCCCTTCCTGCAGTATGAGACAGCTTTGACACAGTGATAAGGCCAAGCAAACATCCCTGTCATCTAATGCAGATACCCAACCAACATCAATCTATCACGCACAGTATTGCTGGGCCCATCTGACTACCCGGCACAGGTGCTTGTGGTCTCATGTTAGCATTTCTGTTGCTGAGCACATCAAGTACAGCATCTACTGACAACAAAGTTAGCAGACGACAATGAACGTTGTGTTCACAGATGTCAAAGCACAACAATAAAAGTGTCACCATCACGGTCCAAGTGACAAAGGCCTGTCTGTTGTTCTTTACAGGCTTCAAACCTGCTTTTAATCTTTTTGCACACTATCAGCCTGGTTGAACAAAAAAGCAATCATTTAAACCTGCACTGTAACTTTGTCACTCCAGACAGAAATCGATTTTCGAGCAAAACAATCCCTAGATGCATGGTTGTGTTTGGAGGGGTCTTATTCTTGGGACACATAAATAGCTTTGATCAACGGTGATAGCTGTGGTGAGGAGCTGAAAACAGATTTGAACAAAAGTGATGCAATCAGAAAGTGACATATACTGCAGATTTAGAATCCCACAGAACCTGTGGGATCTGTGATTGGTTGACTAGGTTAACTCAAGCCACTCCTACCAGAAGCTCTGATAAACCAATGTAGCTGTTTCTGAGTGGCATTGAATTACAGTGTGTACATTTATTTGCCATTCACATTTCTCAATTAGATTTGCATGTTGCCAAGGACTTTACAATTGGGCTTGATGAGAGACCTGTAGTGTCATGTCATGTCGTTATTATATTATTACAGTAGGATAATAGGAATTATAGAATAGGACAGCTGTTGTTGTACAGCAGCAGCATGCCATCTCTAGAATGAAGTACCTCTTAATTACCTCCATGGAGTGGAACGTCAAGACAATAACCCTTTAAATTGGTCTATGAAGAAGTTAGTCCAAAAATATGTGTTGCTTAAGCTACTGTCTTATCCTCATGCATTTTGCATGTTGATGGAGAACGATGGATGGACAGATGTCTTCTTCTAAAGGGAGCAGAACTAGAATATTGAATGGGGAAAACGTTGCTGTAATGAAAGACTGAGGAGTCAGATATGCTGTACCAGGAGGATCTTGGGGAACATTCTGTTGAAAGTAAAGTATTATTATTATTGAGCCAGTGAATAGTAAATAGACACAAAATAAACAGAAACTACACAGACAGGCAGACAGACAGACAGACAGACAGAAAGATAGATAGATAGAGTGGCTTCAACATTGACTTGAACCAGTATTTACACTGCACTCATATTTCCTGGAGAAGCAGTGGGCATTCCAATAGGCATGCTTGAGGTATTGGCAGTGGGGGTTGATCGTCCTTAACATTATCTGCTCACCCTCTGTATGATAAGATAAAGCAGATCCATGGCACCTTCATGCTAATCCCAGAGACGTACCAAACAGCGCTTCTGATACTCTATTGTACCTGCGGCTATCTGCGTGTATCACCAGTTGCCTCAGGGGTGCCCTTATCCAACCAGGATAGTGAGAATATTCGTCCTATTTCTTAGGTGCTTTTGGTCTGATGTGTCTCCAGTGAATCCGGGCTTTCATGAATGAATTCTATTTTTTGAGTTTGTATTTCCTAGTGTAAAATATTATGAATTATTATAACCTGCATGTTTTGATAACTCCATTCATAATTCCATTCATCTATACATTTTTTTATTTCTTTGTGGCAAGTGGCAAGCGTTTATTTATGAGCGAGACAAATCGCAAAAACAAAAAGGCGAATCAGAACTCTTAAAGCAACAGTGACAGGAAATACAGCGCATTAAGTATATATATATACACATATATATACATTATCATATATATATAATTGTTGATATATAATTAATACATTATATATATATACATAGTTGTTTATGATGTTCATTTAGACAACACATATATATATGTTGAGTAGATTACTGATAGGTATACAGAAAACGTTTGACCTCAGTTTTAACATCATAAACAACTAAATATCCAATAAATAGAGGTAAATTATAATGAACGCTTGAGTCATAGTCTATATTCAGTTCATGAGGTGACAGGGTTCTCAGACGGTGTTCCCTCCTGGAAAGTAAAACATCTTTTCCCTCCTCTTGGGGGCAGTGATACTTATACTGATACTTATCTTAGAGAGGAAATAGGATGATTCAATTCAACAAAAATGTGCTTCGACTGGATAATTATGGTTTTTACTGGTTTTGTCTTTCCAACATATGCTTTACCACAAGGGCAAGTGATGATACCAATGTTGTATGATATGAAATAGTTCCTTTTGTGCGGATCTCTTTACCAGTGTGAGTGTGTTTAAAACGGTTACAACGGTAAGTGTAATTACACCGACTAACCACAATGAAGGTTGCCCTCAGATAGGTGCTAAAATGGCTTGGGTTCATACAGATTGAGGAGGAGGTAAATATATAGAGTATCAGGTGGTCTCTCAGGTTTTTACCTCTTTTATATACCATGAGAGGTCTTTGAATACGTCATTGAGTTGACAAAACGAGGAGCCACCAACAATAAACATTTCCTATAATCATGCACATTATGTTTTTATTTTTGTATTGCTGAGGTTTGTAAGAATAATATTTTGGATTCCAATTTGCAATCCAATGCTTGCCTGACGCGCTCTCTCTTCAAGGCCTTTGGCCTTTCATCGTAGATGTACCGTTTCTCCACAAGAGGACACTATAATGCCATCACCAACACCAACATTCATTTCCCTTCATTCTTTATAAATTAGCCATTTCATTTTTCATACATATTTTCGGAATGTAATGTTTAAAAGGGCAATAATGGGGGCCCTTGTTACGACAGGGAGCTCATCTGTTGTATTGATGTACTAGATCATTCGTTAGATTCTTACTGGAAGAAGCATTATGTGACTAAAGATATAAAGATATTATATTGCATATATAGCATTATGTGACTCTATTGGCAGTGTAACACCATCTGTTAATATAGGTAAAATACATTCTAAATATATGGCCTTATTTGTATGACCTTATTGAATTTGGAATACATTTTCCTAAGCCTTCTACATATCTTAATCATAGAAGTTTCCCACAACTATCAGAAAAATACTGCTGTATTGCATATTTATTGCGTACTGTATTGTTTTGCATATATTATTTTAAATAAATGGCGATAGAGTCATTAATCCACGACAAAAAATAGGCTGTGAAGTTGCTGCATGAAAAATTATAAAAATTATAAGAAATTGCAAGAAAATTATAACATGTAAAATAACTAATACTTAATATCACATTCCATGTGACCACATCTGACAGCTCATTTCAAGACGCTCTGGGATGTGATAAATCAACAACACAGGAATAAAGACATTGTACAAGAGGACACGAGCAGCATAGGCAGCATTATCTGGGCCAAACAATTTCCACTAAAAATTGCGAGGTTTAATGCATTTTTTTTAGATTTAAGATTTCCATTTGAGCTTAAAGCTGTAAGGGAATTCACTCTGGTCCATGTAATATGGGATGTAACAAAATACGAGTTCTATAATATTCACACATAAAAAACTGCAGTTTACATCTGAAGCAGCTCAATTCTGCTCAAGCTCTTGTCACATCCACAAATCATGGATCCAAGTTTTACCTTTAGGTTTCAGCAGCAGGAAGTTCATACATGTATTCTACATTTACCTTGCCATAAAACATATGTCATTCTGTGAATATGAAAGTGTGCTTTTATCTGAAAGGAGCTAGAATATAAAATACTTACATATGTCTAGTGCATTAAAACATGGTTATGCCGTTACTTTAATCAAACAAAATCAAGTGTCTTTCGAGCAACAATGAGGAGTTCCATTCAAGCATAGTTATTTAAAAGGATTTGCTAATACATAATCCCCTTCTCAATGTGACCTAATTTCTTATTTTGTTACAAGCATCAAGTGGTCAAGTGGTGATTACTTTTTGAGTTCTGTTAATGTTGTGTCATATGTATGCTACATCTTGATGTGCAGATATTTTATGTTATGTGCAATAATTATCAAAAAACAAGCACTGCAGATTGCACACCGACATCATTTTTGTACTATACATTGCTGTGATGGGATAATAATGTGATGATACTGTTTCTGCAATTGCTAATAACTCGTAACAGTTATACATTCCAGTATACTTGATTGTAGTTAATGTTTTCGAGCATTATAATGTGCAAGCTAATCAGTCAGTATATTTAGAGTTGCCTGTCGAAAATGCTCAGGCAGTTGTGCTGTCAGGGCAAGGACAAAATGGTGGGCAGGGGTTCTACATAATGATACAATTAATTGAAATATGCACAAGACAATGGAGGGTGCAGTACCTTGCCATAGAATGTGCACAGGGTCCATAAGCTGTAGAACTAGTGCTACCTTAGCACTAGTTATGCTATTAGCTACTTGTCTAGGCTTGTCTATGCTCTTACGATTTCTGGTAACTAGTTGTCTTGCCTACTGATATTGAATGCACTTATTGTAAGTCGCTTTGGATAAAAGCGTCTGCCAAATGACTGTAATGTAATGTAATGTAATGTAGAAATACAAATGTGTTTTGGAATGGCTTTGTCCTGGAACATATCTTCCAGGCAAGTGCTATAAAATAAAATATTCCCTCCTATAATTGTGTTGTTTTCATAGCAACAATAACAGAAATCCAGGTCAGACTGGATGTCTCTTGAGTGGGGTAATTCAAAATATATTTCCCAATAATAAGTGCATGATATCATCTATTATTATGTGATTGATAAACATAACTAATTGTAGCACTATGCCTCCAAGACCCTGAGGAGCAGGCGAGGACATAAATAGGGGACCAAACGGCTTCCTTCTTGCACAAAGCCTGGTTGGAGTGCTTGCTGGACAGATATCTGAGCAGCTTCAGAAGCAACAAAAGGTAGTAGCCACAACTATTATTTTTTTTAATTAAATGATGACATGTTCTTCCTCCATGACCTCCTCTTTGGCTTGGGCCCTGTTGGAGTGGTTGTTGGAGGACAGAGATCCTGGGCAGCTTGTAAAATAACAACAGGTAGTCGCTGCAATGTGGGATTCATATTTACTATAACTATTTCATTTAGCTTTACTCGATTATTAATTACATAACATGGGCGGAGCTTGTTCTGGTGGGACACTAGTCATGCGCCGCCTATCAGCTGACAGCTAACACGGTCCAATTAAACGCACGTACACTGATAGGTGGTCAATTTAAGACCTTTCATCTCTCACACACACACACACACACACACACACAATTGGATTTCACCCACCACCACCACCACCACCACCCCAGCCTCCACCTGCTTTGGTTCTGCTTTGTATTGTATGTAACCTACACCATGGGTTGAGATATCTGATGTACCCCATGGGGGGATTGTATAGCACTCCCTGTTGTCAAATGTTGATATGCTGCATCTGCCATTGGTATGTCATGCTTTAAATCTACAGCAGGGAACACCCTAAAAGAGTGGAATCATACCGTCAAACTAAATTGTATTTCATAATCATGAATGAAATTAATCATTATTATTAAGGGCCTGGTTATCGTCTTTTGGCCAGGCAGGACAGTGTGAGGCAGGCTTGGCGGTCTCTGTAAGTGTTGGGCCTTTATATGATGATTGTTATTGTGGTTTTGATTTGATACATCCTTAGTTTGATTTGTTTTCCTCCTATTCTTTATTTCTGTATGTTGGTTGCATGTTCCTAGTAGGCCTAGTAGTCTGTCTGGGATCCCCCTGTTCTGCAGTCTGCCTCCCTACCCCCATCAAGCCCTGCTTGATATTGTCTTTGGTTTCTTTGCCATATTGTTGTGCCCAACCTGCATGGAATTTAGATACCGGGTCAAATAATGTTTTTCAGCCTCTGGTCCTATTTACTGTGCACCACCTGTTTGGGATCCCCCACTCCTACATGTGAGGTTGGTGTTGTCAGGCATCTACTACAAGTAATATGTTATATGCCACAAATATTACATGCTAATAACAAGGGAATAATCTTTCTCATCACTAATTCCCATTAGGCCATATAAGCATAACTAAAAGCAGTGCAATATAGTGTAGTCTGTGGCATGTAGTGTGAACTACCCCTGAGACCCTGGGTTATCTATATAACGTATATGGCAACGTATTTCAATGTACCCAATGTTTTTTTTTAGTTGGTGGAGGCTGAAGGAACAATTACATTGTTGGATTAATCTATGACTTTGTATAGGAAGTGAAATCCAACAGGGTATACAAAGATGCTAGGAATGTCCAGCGGCCACCGTGACAGTTCAACTGCCTGAGTAGATACAGCGTCCGTCTGGGCAGATATACTTCCATTTCAAACAAACATTTTATTTGGAATAACAATGTACAGTTGTTATCAGAAGGGCAAAAGAAAAATAGAAACAGATAAAATGCGTATATTCAATTGCAGGTTGGAATTTCCTCAGAAAAGATTGCATCTGTTTCAGGAGTCAAAGAATCAAAGTGTGCTTTGAAAGCCTGCAATATAATCTCCTAATACAAAGCTACCTTTTGACATTGCAGCTCATTGTGATTCACACAGTTGATGAAGTCAGACGACTCTGTTCCCTGGGTGTAACAAGGACTGGTCACCCAGGGGACTGCAACCTCCCCCTCCGAAAGCATTCATTGATTTCATTGCCGTAGACCACCCCATTTACTTCAATGCAATTTCAAAACCTGTTACAAACTGCTGGCTGGAAGAACACCTGGCTGAGCAGAGAGGCTGCCGACTAGAAGCCATGTTTAATCCAGAGTTGAATTCACATCACTGTCTTATAGAACAATCTGCACCAACATGGAAGATGTATTTGTTTGACGAACATTGATGTTTTAAATTAGTTTAGTTATTGTATTTCCCTTTTCTTCAAGTCATCAATCCTACACACTTATTTTAAGAGAACATAACACCTTACAGTACAGAAAGTGAACGTGTTCAGCAGGAGGTGAAAAGACCAAACAAGCAAATACCTGATATTACTTTACCGATAGCTGTTAGTGGTTGGTACTTAATTACAAACATTAGGCGTATACATACTCTAGTTTTTGTGTTTGACTAACATATAGGACTGTGTAGGCAGCCATGGAAGCATCGGTTGGATAAAACACGATAACAAGCGCTGATTTTATTTTATAACTCGTAAACAAAAGGCAAAGTGACCTTTCATTAGGCTAACCAAGTGTGCCAATGTGACAGCACTGTTGAAACAAATAAAACTATGGCTGAGTCAGGCCTTCAGCAATTTGCAGGTCTCAAACTACCGCCAGCCTTATCGGAAGTTTATGAACAAAGATTAACTTCAGGGCCACTACTCTTATTCATATACTGTGTGTGTATATGTATATGTATGTATATATATATATGTGTGTGTGTATGTGTGTGTGTGTATATATAGAGGGAGAGAAAATTAATTATTGTGAAAAACCATTAAAATAAAACCTCCTACAATCCAGTATAAGATGAAAATATTTGCTGACAATATTATACAAATTGCTGTGAATCCTCCTTAACAAAAATGAGGTGTCTGCTAAAGTTGGCCCCTTGCAGCGGGTATTAATTGCATATTGATTTCCTTTCCAACTTACTCACAATCACTGCCCAAAGGATGGAGCACAAGGTAAAATGTACAGGTAGATGCTGGCTTTAATTAAATGTGATTACAATGTTCACCTTTTGACAACAATTTACTCTGTAATTGATTTTATATCCATTTTGTAACTGAATCCTTTGTTATTGTGTCAGTGTAGATGGCTGCAAAGATAAGACACAATAAATGTAACTACTGAAT
>OMNS01049647.1:2391-19336 GCA_900303225.1 Laemonema laureysi | reverse complement strand
TATGAAATACATGAAACATAGGCACACAATGACTATATTTAAAAGAGTGGTGTTTTATTGTCCTTGTGACAGCA
This sequence comes from Laemonema laureysi, assembly GCA_900303225.1. Classification (NCBI taxonomy): domain Eukaryota; kingdom Metazoa; phylum Chordata; class Actinopteri; order Gadiformes; family Moridae; genus Laemonema; species Laemonema laureysi. Next base: position 19,262 of record OMNS01049647.1, on the reverse strand, counting down.
CCATTTTAATGAGGAATAACCGAAAGGGGTTAATTAGTAATTATGTGTCAATGGACATCAGCGTTTGAACAATTTACCGCATGGAGCTGAAGACGCACGCTGCAATTTTAACTTGACATAAACCGCCCACGTTACCAAATACGCTTTCTCGGTTGCCAGAAGAACATAATCTACTGGATTTGGCATGAAAAAGAAAAATCCTAAACAAAAACATCAAGATTTAGAGTAAATCTATAAAGCGATTTACCCCCCACTGTTAGAATAACACAATAAGTATAAGGGATTGTTAAGGATCTAAAATGAGTCAATAAAACAAAAAAACTATTGTGTTTGTTATAAAACAAAAGAGACACCTGCTCCAGATTAAATGACATCACTTCAACATGGTGCACCAAACGGCATGAATGAATACAAGGTAACGCAAACTGCACTGAGAGGAATTACCGACGTCCAATACCTTTGTTTTAGTTTTTGCGATTCAGGAAGTTAGCAGGATATTTAGGTATTAAGGATACGTTGTCGTACAAAACTCTTGGATTGTCACGTCATGTGAAATGTAACGCAGAAACAAAATAGAAGCATGTAAAATAAATAGTATATTAAAACTACACCAAGACCAAGGAGGTCTTAATGAAGTAGTAGCTAGACGGTAACATTTACCGAAAACCTCCGCGTAAACTCCAGTGTCTGCTTTTTAGAACAAAAGGAAACACACGCATGTTGATAAAATGCATTATTTTATGTTTGTATGAGTGTATGGAGATTATTTCATTACTTGGTGTGAAGGAACGATCTCAGCGGATTCATTCCTTTCAGCAGATATAGCACAGATGCTGCCATCTAGTGGGTTTCTAAATAATTCATTACAAAAATAATAATAATCACATAATAACAACAGGTTGCATAACTGTTGAAATATATCATTTGTACAACTGATGTGAACTTTGAAATCTGCTCAGGTCTCAGAGAGGAGAGATTTCACAAATAAATAATTTGTACTTATTAGCCTACTTACCTGCATAAGTACCCGTGTTAGGGAACCTATAACCTATGTCTGTCCAATTTGCTTTTACAAAGCTCTAGAAAACATACGCCCGTATATACAAGTCTAACTATGATCTAGTCTGGTTTTGTGTTTTTTTTTAAATTTCTTAAAGGCCCAGGGAGAGTTCCGCTCCTGAAGAATTAGTCATCATCATTCCCTGCGTTTGGTTTCCTGCGTTTTCAGGCCATATCGAAGGAGGTACGCGACCACAATGCTGTTCATGGCACACTGGATCACGCCGAAGGAGGGCACGCCGTGCACCTCGTAGAGGAACCCACCGATGGTCGGTGCGATGGTGCGAAGCAGGGACTGCACCGAGGCGCACAGTCCCATCATAGTGCCTGCGGACGGGACGGCGATCAGCTGGGGGGGACTGAGCTCTCAGAGTCACAATATTACAATGACGGTTTGTATTGAATTGATATTTTGATTGAGGCAGTGTATGGTGTGGCTACTGCATAATCTATACAAATACATGACATACACCCAATGCTGTTCTGTTTCAAGCATGGCCGCTTGTGTATGCATGTATCCCGAAAGATGGGAAAGAAGAAAGAAAATTAAAAAATGCTTTTTTTGGTTTTTTCCTCGATCGAAATATGCCACACAGCTAATAGTAGTCTTTACCGTTACTCCTGATGTTTACATAGCTGGACTCCAGATTGTATTGTAACTACTGGGATGCTAGAGCCTAGAGAAGCACCACACAGGCACGATTTGGTTGGAAGCAGACGACTACGGCTGTGCCAATAACAGGATGCCGTTCAAACAAATACAAGAAATCCTTCTGGGAGCCCACCTACAGCATATAACGTCAGATCTTACCAGTATCAGAAGAGGGAACCTTGTTAGTTAGCATGCTGTCTGTGATGACGTTGAACAGGTTGAGAGAGAATACCATCGGGAAGACGATGAGGCAGAAGTGGAAGATATTCTGCATGGCTGCCTGCACAGAGACGTTACAATGGGAGATACATGAATGAAACAGAGATATGCTTCTGAGAGAGAGAAAGAGGGCGAGAGAGAGAGAGAGAGAGAGAAAGAGGGCGAGAGAGAGAAAGAGGGCGAGAGAGAGAGAGAAAGAGGGCGAGAGAGAGAGAGAGAAAGAGGGCGAGAGAGAGAGAGAAAGAGGGCGAGAGAGAGAGAGAGAGAGAGAGAGAGAGAGAGAGAGAGAGAGAGAGAAAGAGAGACTCTACCTGGGCAAGTCCCACCAAGGCAGAGAGTCCGACGGAGAGAAGCAGTAGCGAGCCATGTGAATATCTGGTGGTCACCCGGGTGATCACTAATCCCTGAATAACCTGAAGTAGACAACAATCAGTCACCACCAAGTTACATACACAGAGTTTTCAGTCGACACAAAGTCTAATCCGATGGCCATCGTGGTCTGGCTTGTTAAAACCAAGCTAATTGTACAGTTTTTTCCCCCCCTGTCGTTTTCAAAAACAAAAGGTTCACAGGTTTACATGAATAATGATGTTTTTTATTTTTAGAAACATATTTTGCACTTACCATTTGCGCTATGCCAAAGTAGGCCATCAGGTAGCCCGTCTGGGCAGGTTCCAACTTAAAGAAGTTCATTCCAATAATGGTGAACATCACCTGGAACATAACTGAGTGTGGGAAAAATACATTTCTTTGACTGCTTTTCATTTCCATTAATGATACAGATTACAAATGAATGATGATGAATATATGGCACATTGGAATAGATAGTTAGAAGAGTTATAAATAATGAAAGACCAAGTGTGTGACAGGAATCACAGGGGAAGAATATACAAAGGGTTCATATTCATGGTGTCATGTCAGCCATGTACTGTGTATGTATATATGCACACAGTACAATAGTACACAGTACAATAATCCTTATCAAAACAAGGTAAGGAACCGAAAATTACTAACTAGTAATGAATATCTTTGGCGGTGGTGGGTGTTTAATCTATGGATGTCAGTTGTTGGCTATAGCCTCGATTTCCAGTCTCTTGTGACACATTTGTTGTACAAGAGAGCCTGGAGGAAGACCTTAACAATTTGGGCAGGCCAATCGGGTGGCGCTCGAGTTGTGAATGGACGGATTGGTCGTGACACGAGTTGGAGGGTGGGACGGGCAGCTCGACGGACCAATGGTTGGGCTGCAACCATTCATCCGTTTGGAGCTTGACCAGTAAAAGCAACGCATTGGGTCAGACTAGTTGTCGGGTAACATTAGCTTGCACAACATCTGCTACATGGAGCTCACCTGATGGTAATCCTGATATGATCTTAATGAGGAATATTCTAGCAATACCAGGAAACTTCAGAAGTCTGGTGATCTCTCCCAGACTAAATATAGACTTCCTCTCACTGTTCTCACCTTGGGGAGAGACAACAATAAACATTCCATACATACATACATATATATATTTTTACAAACATATATACATGCATACATGCATACATAACGTGGAGGTTCTTACGGTTAATGCTGGTCAATGGAGCTTGTACTTTAGTGCTTTTTGGGATAAACATTACAACCAACAATAAACTGAAGGTGCACCCCACTGCACCAACACATGAAGTAAAGGTCTCCCTGGGAAATACATTTTTAAAAAGAAAATCAGTAAAAAAAAAAGGAAAAAAAACAACTTTTGTGTTTTACAGTTACAATGACTTTGGGACATTGGGGGATGGCTTCTAAGAACAGATAAAGGACGGCGTTAAAATCAATGGGAAGCCATTGGGGACAACAACCCCGCCTGGGAAAACACACCTTAACAAGGCCAAGTGGACCACGTCAAAAAAATAATGCATTCAAAATACCTGCGTTAACACGTGTCAGACGTGTCAGAATGTACCATGTTGACAAAACATTGTCCTTCTATAGTCTATTCCTTTGGGTGGCAGCAGTTCTAACACTTCCAGGTAGCCTATGTTGTTGAAGAATTTGTAGCTTTGGGATTTTAGTTGTAAAGGTCGACCTACTGTGTTAAATTAAGCCAGCTGGACAATTTTGGTGTCTCTAGTTTTAATTACAAATGAGCCTACTGCTGTAGAAACCACTGAAATTCCAGTGAAACCAAAGCTTTGTAAACCATTATTGCAAACCAATGTTAAAGTGCAAGTGAACCCCCTGTTTCAGCTCGAATTCAAAGATTTTTAAGTTTATTTCTTATCGTTTGATTAAAAAAAGGTTAGGGTTAGGGTTAGGGTTTTTTTGCTTATTTTCCTTGTTGTTGTTAGACTGTTTTATAAAGCAGATCCTGGCATGTAGTAGTTGTGTTGCCTAAATCTAACCAAGTTGTTGTGTTGCCTAAACTTAACCAAATTGCGACTGAAAACTGAAAATAACAAGTCAACCAAGTCTAAAAATAATACAGGACACGAACCCTGGCCTCCTGGGTGAAAGTCCTGTGTTTGACCTCGTACTTTGTCGCTCTTTAAACTACTTCACCTGAATTAAACCTTTTCTGGCAGAAAGGGCTTTCAGGCAGATTCATAATCAGATTTGTAAATGTCTCAATGAATCTCTAAAGGGGTACTAAGATTTGTGAACGTGTACACAAATCTGCAAATGTGTATTCAGAATCTGTGCGCGGAATCAGATTTGTTAATGTGTAAAGATAATGTGTAATGTGTAAAGATAATAAGACAAATCTGTAAATGCGTACATAGCTACTAAAAAGTCTTTTTACTCCAAGAGCTGGAAATACAGACCGTAAAGTCTGTTACAACTCAGGCGGGGCCTCTACATTGTCCTGATTGTGATTTGTTTGTGTGCCTCAGTAGCTATACAGCCGACATCCCACCAGTTGGCGGTAGCACCAGTGGTTTTAACCGCATAGGCCGGGTTGCAGCTGCAGTTGTGCCGACGTCAACTGCACACTGTGATTCAAACTGTTTGTACTCAACAGTATGGCATCCATTTTAACCTCATTTAAAGTCAGGACTCATTTACAAATATTTGTTTTATTTGCTTACGTGACCTGCAAACAACGAGACGACAACAAGACAAATTTGCTAACTTTAAATGCTTGGAGCCACATGGCACTTTCACATGTACTTTCTCCATATCGGTATACCTCCACTCACTGGATTCTTTGATATATTAAAGTTTGATAGACAACATTGAATAAAATAAAGTCTTCTCCATAAAGAAAGGGTTTCTTCAACTATTTTGGCCATCTATACATGGTCAATTTTCCTGCGTTAACACAAGTATTTTATGTTTATTTTGTACGTGGTCCATTTTGCCTTGTCGTATTTTCCCAGACGGTTTTGTCCCCAATGGCTTTCCATAAAATCTGCTTTTGTTACAACTTCAACTGCCATGCAAGCCAACTACCAGTTCCTCAGGAGCAGTAAGGGGTCAAGTGCCTTGCTCAAAGTAATCTCTGTACTTTATCACTTTATAACACTTTATTGCCAGACAACCTGCTCTCCCTCTGAGATTTTGTGAAAGGAAAATATGAAAATAATGTTATATATATCTTGAATTGCATGGTGACTGGACAGGATCAGCATCAAACTAAAACTCACCCATACTTTGTGTTCAGATTGCCCCCAAGCATGGAGCCAACGATCATGCCAATGCCAAAACATAAACCTAATTTAGCTAGAGCACCTGCACGATGCTCTGGTTCTGTGAGGTCTGCCACTACCATCTGTGACCCTGGAAAGGAAACATGACAAACATGGTTTGCTATTGTTGCTATTGTTTTCATTTTAGATGAAACCATGGATTGGGATTGGGGGTTAAAGTAAACCACGAAAAGAAGGAAACTTGCACTTACCAGGAAAAACGTGCATGAAAAATGCAGGTAATTTATGCATGAAAAGCATGGAAGTTGTATCTGCAATTGCCAGTAACACAAAAAACACTATCGCTGCAACACAGGAGAGAGACAAGGCTGCCCGTGCCCCAAAGACGTCTGCAAATCTGCCAATGGCACAGAATTGTATTCATGAACGGAAGATAATCACAAATTACAAGCACAACAGCACAATCCTTCTTATAGTTGTATACAGCCCCATTCTGTCTATGAATGCTATTCTCACGAGCAAAAATAAACCTTACATAACTTGTTCTTATTAGCCTACTTACCTGCCACTAATTGGTCCACCAAGCAGCTGAAGAACACCTACGGTTGTTTGCAAATAGCCAAACCATAAGGTGTCAAAGCCAAGTTTCTTGGCCAAATACTGAAGAATGAAACATACACATACACACAATTGTGAACACAACACACTATGTTTGATTTAGTATTATTCTGTTTGATGAATTGCCTGTTTTCTCGATGTGTCACCTACAGCTAAACCACTAATTGTATCCTAAACACAGATTCTAAGTAGGTCTTTACGGTCCAAAGCATTTCATATGTTGCAATGTGCATTCGCCTTTGTATTACCACTGACAAAAATCAGCGACAGAATCGACATTGTCTAACCTAAGGCGATGATATAATAGTTAGATTATGAGTACTTACAGGAGTAACAGATATTTGCACAAACATCCATGTAACGTCCAGTCCAGCAATGATGTAAGTTGCATACATAATCTGCATTCTCTTATGTTGATTAAACCCTTTTTGTTGAACAGAGTTTCCGGGTATTTCCTTCTTCGTGTTACCGATTGTTTGTTCCATCTTTCAAAAGACGAAAACCCCTATCTGCTTACCTTAAGTTTGTATTTCTTAAGATAACTATGGAACCACAATGAAGATTGCCTACGTTATTTTCAACTCATAGTAGAGGCCATGACGTCGCAATTTAGTGAACTTTGGAGCCCAAAATTGAAAGGGGGCGTTTCCATATGTATATGTTCCCCTCAGGATAGGTATGTTTGGGAATACATATTAATATCTATATGTTTTGGGCTCTGCAGTGTGTGACTGACCCACTGACCGTCTGCTCTGACCACTACCACAATAATGAATCAACAGTATGTTTATTTTTTAATACGTTTAACTGTAAAAATAAGTATAGGCTATATAAAGCCTAAACCTAACCAGACACATTGTCACACTACCGTAAAATAACCCGTCTAATCATATAAGTACATGATCATAGGTCATAGAATGTCATTTTTCATAAAACACTGATTGTGCCACCATGTGGTGCCATTACGGGTAGCCTGGTTCTACCAGTCTATAATGTATAATACTATATAAATAATTTTCGTGCGAGGGCTGACTCTCGCCAAGTTACTGGGCCCAGGTGCTTATAAAACACTGCCAAAAACCTCTAAGTCTGTTTCGAAGAGTGCTTTTCACGTAGCACGTTTAATTGTACATAAAGCATATTTTACATAGCGCACGATTTGAGGCTTTTACTTTGAAGTTTAAAAATCCTGAAATTGGAGATAATCCCGCCTCCCGGACATACCAGGAAGTCTTCGTCGCGTTCTTGTGAATTGCAGTCCTGCTGAATAAGGTCCTCTGTTTATTGTTTTATGTCAACTCTACGTGTTATGTTCACTTATTCCAAAAATGTCCACAATGCAAACCCTCACGCCACATGTGTATTGGGCACAGCGTCACGGGGATATTTATCTACGCATTGAACTCTGCGATGCTAAGGTAAGATGCAGTGATGTCTGGTGTAATTGTATGCATTCATTGGAAATAGCCATTGTCTTGAATTGCTCTGACAAACGAATACACCCAAGCTAGTGATCTGTTGAAATATTCCTTAGTTTTACCCGTTGCCCTTTTCATTTCTGCTGGATACTCGATTTCAGAGTCCAGATATATTTCTCGATGACCAGTACATTCCAATAACAATGTAATTATTAAAGCAGCCTTTCAACAGCCAACAGTCTGTGTGGATAAGGTGTATTTATATTTGAATCTTCCTGTCCCACGTATGTTCTAATGACTCATAAATATTCAATAGTTGTAATTGTGGTTTCGGTAGCTGTTTAACAGCTCCTTTCAAAAGGTGGACCAATAATTTCCAACAAATGTTTCTTTCCAACTTATCACTTGTCTTGTGTTTTAAAATGCAACCCAGTAACACCTGTTCTAAAGGTATAATCATTGTGCTTTCAGAATCTTGACATCGCCCTGCAAGAAAACACCCTTCAATTTAAAGGTATTGAATTACAATAAATTATTTAAGTGACATAGGAGAGAAAAAGCATCATGCACAATGCTTTGCATTGGTTACACAACACAATTAATACACAAGCATTACAGAGACTGTATATATTGACAAATGACAACAAATACTGACAAATGCTAACCTTTGTCTAACAGCCCAGGGCCATGGAGCTAAAGGCGATAATGACTATGAGTTTTCTTTGGAGTTCTTGAAGCCAGTCCAGCCTAAGGTAGCACAATTATTATTATTTTTTACATTTGGTTTAACGATTGTGAACTGAATAGTAGCCAATCATTTACACCACTGATTCACTAATCAGACTTTAGATTAACATCTAAAGTCTGATGGCAGACGAGCTCAAATCTGAGTGAACGGTGTGTTTCGCTTTCTTTCGCTTCAAACGTATTTCGACCAATCATGTTGCTTAAACCTGTGTAGTAGACTGGCCACAACACATTTGTTGAAATTGTCTTCTAAAGTAGAAATACATTAGTTAAAATCATCTTCTGAAACCTCCATCTTGCCAATGGTGTAATTATAGACCATAGTAACAATATGTATATTTCATTTATATATTTTTTTCAGAATGTAAACAGCATAGCAAAGTGGATGCAATTGTCGTAATTATTGCGTCGTTTGTATAGCAGGCAATATAAAACGTTTGTTACACACCGCATTCCCCCTCCCCCACGGCCCCAGGTAAGCCACAAATCGACCCAGCGGCAGGTGAACATCAAGATACTGAAGAAGGAGGAGAACTGGTGGTCTCGGCTGACACTGCAGGAGAAGAAGCCCCTGTTTCTTGCCCCCGACTTTGACCGCTGGCAGGATGAGTCCGACGCAGAGAAGGAGCTTCAAGCCAAGGTAGGGGAAGCTTTGGGGTCTGGAAGTAACCAAGGTCTATTTCCTTCAGATTAACATTTTATTGATGGCGAAGGAGGTGGATTGGTTTCTCTTCATCATCTCAATGAGAATCCGATGATCAGATTGATTCAAAATACATTTTGCAACAAAGATCCAGTGGTGATACTGTAAATAGGGCCACTATTTCTCATATATACTCTTATGTTTTCCTTTGTTTTGACTTCCAGGAAGAGCAGAGGATAAACAAAATAAGCTTTGAGTCAAGAGTTCCAAAAGACCGTGAGTAGCCTCTTGTTCTGTCTCTTGTTGTATTGCATTGCAGTTGCATTTTATTATGCAGCTCGAATGTCATTAGAAAGCCCTCACCTGAACGATGCTGTTATCCCTCAGCCTACCTCGGTCTGAAGAAAGGATATTTGTTCATGTACAACCTGGTGCAGTTCTTGGGCTTCTCGTGGATTTTTGTCAACATGACAGTTCGGCTCTTCATACTGGGTCAAGGTTTGTGTAAAACGCTTCTGATGCACATTAATGTGAAGTAGGGTGTGTGTGTGTGCAGTGGGAATTCACAGATGTATCAGCTAAAATGTAATATCAGTAGAGGCTGTGTAAATGGCCAGTATTCCTACCAAATGTGTTTTTTTATGTGCTTTCTTTAAAAACATATTTTCGTCCCATGTTGCTGTACTTTATTAACTATTGTAACTATAATAGCATGTTAATATTGGTATTAATCCAAAAAAAATAGTAATTGTTATTTAAACAGTTGGCCTCGAAGCTAATTAAAAGTGTCTTGGACTGCTTGGCGTCCCTTTTCAAGCAGAAATATGACTTTAGTCCAGGGTTTGAGAATAACTTATTTAGCAAACTTACTTAGATGTATGTTAGCGATAGGAGTGCCTGCAGTCTGTCACAATATTAGTTACTGCATCATACCAGAGTGTGTGAGAGATTTATTGTGTAACACAACAGTAAATTCAAGGGATTCAAAAGAGAGGAAGAACATTACCAATGTTGAGTCAACTTTTGCATATGAATGTTGTTGACTAATATAACGCTAAACTGAGCAAAGGCACAATGCTGCACCATTGTTGGGCGATGAGTGCAGGACATGCTCTTCTCTAAAAGCAAAGAAGGAACCTACAAAACGCTACATATCAAGCCTTGTGTCGAGAGGCCATTCATTGATACACATTTGAATAATGGAAACCAGAAAAACGGCTAACAGATGCTGATTTGTATTGCTAATGATTTTTAGAGATTGGGCCCCACTTGCAATACGCTGTCTAATTATATCTGCCTGGCTTTGTCCCAATCTCACCTCTTTTATTTCTCCGTCTCTGTCCGTCTGTCTGTCCATCACACTCTCTTGTTTCTCCGGTCTCAGATTCATTCTATGACACATTCCACACCACGGCTGACATGATGTATTTTTGCCAGATGATGGCGGTGATCGAGGTCATTAACCCTTTGTTGGGACTCGTTAAGACTGGATTCTTTCCAGCTATGCTGCAGGTATTACTGATGTTTCAATACGTTCCAGCCAGACATCCTCCCCTAAATTGACCAACACATAACGACACAAAACATGCATAACATAAACTGGGCAATATCTCTGGTTATCTTCTTAAGAACATGTGTTTTTGTTCACTTGTAATGGCTCATTCCTGCCTTTCAACAGGTGACGGGCAGGAATGTTATTCTCTTTGTCGTCTTCGGCAGTCTGGAGCAGATGCAGAGCAAGTCTGTGGTGTTCTTCGTGTTCTACCTGTGGAGCACCATCGAGGTCTTCAGGTCCTCACTTCTCCTTGCTGTCCCCCTCACCGGGTGTTCTTTTCAATGTTGTAGTATCGGTTTACATCGGTTGCCATGGCTACGGTAAACGGCCAATGGCCCACCGATTCGTTTTAACGAAGCTGGCTTGCTCCAGCGTGTAAGGGGATTGGACACAGGGACGTCAACATCAACCAATCAAACAAACACGAAAAACAACAACAATTCCACACAATTTAGAATTTCTGAATACATTTCCACACCCTCCACTCTGCAGACACTGACAATAGTCCTCCCTGTTAAAGCCGCTGTGTGTACTCACTCGCTCTGTAGGTACCCCTTCTACATGCTAGCCTGTATTGACACCGAGTACAAGCTGTTAACCTGGCTGAGATACACCATCTGGATTCCCCTCTATCCTATGGGAGTCATAGCAGAAGGTAGGTTCGCTTCCGTGCCTCTTCTGCTTCAAACATGTTGGAGAAAAAAAAAAAGTGTTTGCACGCCAAGTCCGATTTTTGTGATCCATAAAAATTAGAATCCGATTTTTACGGATCGGTACCTTTCACCCTTCACCCCCGTCAGACGCAAATTATAGAGAAGAAAGAAAATACGAAAATGACCGGCATATAACGCTACATAAGGCAACGGGGAGTAGTAGCAGTGGCAAAGAGTGTCGTCCCCTTGATTCATTGTGGGATGAGGAGGTACACTGGGTACACGCCGTCCTTAAGATCAGGGGTCTATCAGATTGATTGGCCATTTCTATTAGCTGATCTGTCAAATTGAGAAATCAACCAGGCTCAAATAGAAAAAAAATGTACGGATCATCGCAGTTGGACAGTGGGGTTGAGTGTACAACAACAAAAAATAAGAACCACATAGAAGAATGTAGAATTCTGACTTGGTCTGAAAGGACCTTTTGGCCCGAGAACCTTTCCCCTCCCTATGAAGTGGGAGTGATAGCCTTTACCCCACTTGCCAAGAAGTCCAGAGATGCAGGACGTCCGTTGTTGCTCTCCAACCGTTGTTCTTAATTTATATTAACAGTGGCCCGTTATGATTTTATGTCTTTATGTCATGTCTTTTCTAGCTTCCACGGTGTCATGATGTTCAATTCAGTGTAATGTAAAAGTAGCATTGTCTCATTGGCAATTCAAAACACAGCCACATGAAACCTTTTTTACATTTGGTGTGTCCGCGCGCGCCTATCTGCAGCGGTGGCAGTGGTCCAGGCCATGCCGGTCTTTGACGAGACTCGCCTCTACAGCGTGCCCCTCCCCAAAGCCCTGGGCGAGTCTCTGAGCTTCTCTTACACCCTGCAGCTCTACCTGGTCATCATGTTCCTGGGTGAGTGTGCTTCTTGCCTCCCAAACCTGCATTGGTGCTTGGATGTCCAAGTCAGTCAACGGTAATTAAAATGCTCACCCTGTGTTATCTTTTTCATTCTCGCCAGGTCTTTTCGTTAATTTCCGACACCTGTACAGGCAGAGGAAAAGACGCTTCCGCTCCAGGAAGAGGAAAGCCAACTAGCCGGTATCTGCGTTGCCACGCTGGGCAAAGCCTTCAAATATCTTCTGCTCAAAGACAGAATGGCCCTTCTCTGTCCTGTTTTTTTTGTTTCTTTTTTTAACTGTTATTATAATAATAATTATTATTATTATTGTGTACCTCCCCTGACTGCCTTTTGCACTTCATACACTGACTGTAAAACACACATTGAATATATACATCCTCACCGACCACGTAGTGAAGAGGCTGTTACCTTACTATTCCACTAGGGGTCGTGTAGGTCAACACCATATCAAATCCTGCCAATCCCCACTCATAATTTATTTAATTCGAGTGACTGAATACTATTATCACACTATATGACAACTCCAGTGTCCAGTTATTCAGATTACTTAAATAGTGTTGCTTTTGATTATCATTGTGATAATTATTAAACATTTGTACAATTCCCAAGTTTACCTATATTCAATAAAACAACTGTTAAATACATTATTTAAATGTAAACGTGACATTTGATATAGGCCTACGTTTTTGGGGGGCATAATGTGTAACCACATTTAATTGATAATGCTTTGATTGAATGTTTCTTATTGGCTTAGTCTATTGTATTTTATTGGTGTTCATGTCTTTTTGAAGATTATGGAGTCGTGCCCGAAGTTGCATAATGAGCCACAAATAACACCTCAACATACCACACTATTGATTGTTAACATCTTACGTTGTTTGTATTTGTATCCATATGTTTGTCATTTCTCTTTTTACTATTTAAATAAAGCAGAATGATACTTGACGTTATTTTAGGCTCCATGTCTCTTTGGCATAAGGCAGAATGAGCTAAAGGAAATTGATTTGTAATGCCCAGGATTAATTGACGATGTGATTTGAGGTTTTAGTTTAGTTTTTCAGTTGTCAGTGACAAATTGGCAAATCTATACGACGCTTCTCTAGGCCAAATGTTGTATAAATAACCCAATTAGCCCCCCGCCAAAGTCAAAATGACTTTACTGTTGCAATTAACAATGAGTGGAATCAACTCCAACAATTAACTGGTCCAAACCAAACCCCGCCTGTCAGCCTTTCTAACCATTGCTCTCCCCAAACACTTGTCTATTAACACACTGCCATAACACGACGGACGACTGCATTTGAATGACGGAGTGTCAATGCAGGGTTTGTTTAAAAGGGAAGGTGAGAGGTGTTTCTATAAATCCTCTTACAAGACTGCAGGCATTATGCTGAGCCTCATTGAAGACTGTACATGTCGTGCGCCCAAAAACCAGAGTCAGCATCTCCCAATCCCTACAGCTGGAACCACCATAGACTCGGCTCTAAGGTAAGATACGTCTTTTTGGAACGATACATTGATATTAACTGTTGCAGATTTTGCCTAGTAAGCCATACTCTTCTCATTCGGCAAATGTATACTCAGACAAATTGATATAGATTGATGTTCGATTGTCGTTTGTCATTTATAACTTCCTATCTAGTTGTAGGCGAGAATATCATCATGGTCTTTGAGCGTTCTTGCATACGGTTTAGTATATCTATAAGGAGTGCTCACGTCGATCTAATTTTAATACAAACTTGTCTTTTCTCGACGTTAAAACCAAATATTCCCTTGCAACGTAGCCAACAGACTTGTGTTGATGAAACCCCAGTCGTCTGTGATTCTGTAGCCATAGCAACAGGTGGGTGCCTGCATACCCCTTTTCCTCCTAATTGTATTACTATTAGGTGTGTTGATTTTTGCAGCACTAGTTACTTGTGCAATATTTATGTTAATTAACCTATTATAATATTCACAATGATGTGTTGAGGTTCAAATTATGTACCTTCCTGTGTAGCATATTATACATTTTTTACTCTCCCTTTAGGTTCAGAAACCCCCTTCAATTCTTGCCATTAAAGATGAAACACACAATGTTTATATGTATGCCTTCTCCATCAGCTATGCTTCCCTGCCAAACCATGGGGGTAGAACTGTCACAGAAGAACAATGCGGCTTCTCTCATGATTCCCGTTTGGAGTAGAGAGCACAAGGGCCATTAACATGCATCTGCCTCAAAGGAGGAGACTGCAGTGGAGTCGCGTCCTATTCTTCATCTCAGGTGTGCTGCTATGCTGCCTCTACACACTGACCCTCAAGACCAAGCTGTCAAAGCCACTGTCCTCTCGGGTGGAAGAGGTCCTCAGTCGGAGGCTACACACAAGGGAGGTGATGCCCCCCAATGTCACAGAGATGGCTACTGTTCCACCGGAGCATCTCAGAACTCAGGAAGCTCCGCTGGTGATAACCGTCAACAGGACGGATATTGAACAGTGCGTCTACGTGGAGCCAGTGCCTCTCATACCTCTGCCCACCGAACGGCTGCCATCGGCAACTGTGGCCGCCGAGACGAGTCCACCGCCAACGACCTTTCGTACGCCACAGAGGAAGGGCGAGTACCCAGAGGACATCTTCTCCGTGGAGCAGCGGCAGCGGGGCTGGGTGCTCCTCCACATCGTGGGCATGGTCTACATGTTCGTGGCCTTGGCCATCGTGTGCGACGAGTTCTTCGTCCCCGCGTTAGGCGCCATCACCAACAAGCTGGAGATCTCGGACGACGTCGCCGGGGCAACCTTCATGGCCGCCGGAGGCTCCGCCCCGGAGCTCTTCACCTCCCTGATCGGCGTGTTCATCTCCCACAGCAACGTGGGCATCGGCACCATCGTCGGCTCGGCCGTGTTCAACATCCTGTTCGTCATCGGCATGTGCGCCATCTTCTCGCGGGAGATGCTGCACCTGACGTGGTGGCCGCTGTTCCGCGACGTCTCCTTCTACATCCTGGACCTGGTCCTGCTCATCGCCTTCTTCCTGGACAACGTCATCATGTGGTGGGAGAGCGTCACGCTGGTGATGGGCTACGTGTGCTACGTCACCTTCATGAAGTTCAACACTCCCATCGAGCGGGCCGTCAAGCGGCAGATCAACAAGCACGTGAACACGGTGAAGGTCTGGACGGCGGAGGAGAACACGAAGGTAGGTGTGGTGCAGTGGTCAAGACATTATTAACTGAAGATACATTGGTGTAGTGTATTGGTCAATGGGGGTGGGGTGGGCAACGCAGGACCTCCTCCTAAAAAACGCCGGGCATGAGTTGACGAGAAAATAAAAACCCGGGAGCAAATAAAGTCTTAAAAAAATAAAGAAATTCAAAATAGATCAAAACATGAATCAACCGGTTGTATCCTCCTCCTCGGTCTTCCACATAGTTATTCCTGCTGCATAATGCAACACATTAGGTTGCCTCTTGAGCAACCTAATGCTCTTGAACAACCCCTTGAGCACACAGACTATCAGCATTAGCTGAGAAAGGGGCTGGGGTTCTCAATATGTTCATTCACGGGCTTTTTGTACCTGGAGACAGGAGAGTGAAGAGAGACAGAAACGCTGGTGGAAAAACGAGAGGGGCTGACGTGTAGCATAGGACCACCGGTCTCTCACCTGACTCTAACCAGGCCTATTGCTTACATGGTTTGCATGGTTATACCTCTGAGCCATCCAAAACAACTAATAATTCAGTGAATCCTTGCAAGGCATAATGTGAGTCTCACACCTCATCACAATGCATTTGATCAAAAGTAGAAAACACGTGTATTATAGTATCTATTGTATTTGGACATTTGGATTCACAAAGCACTTGATGACAACTAGGTCCATTTTAAGGAGTACGCATAATATATAACCTACTCATCACAGTGGAGTATTCTCTGTTGAAACAGTCCCGGAGTGCCAATGATTTGTCCAGCGGAGCCCTTGAGCTGAGCAGGTGATACCTTGTGTGTGTGTGTGTGTGTGTGTGTGTGTGCGTGTGTGTGTGTGCGTGTACGCGCCATCCTTTGATGCTGGCGAACACAGGAGACCACAGGTGTCACAGACAGCACAATGGCGAGGAGGGACTAAACACAACATAAACGTCACTCTGTCTCGGCTCGCATCCTAGCTACGCACGTCCCGCTTCCTATTGGTAATCAGCACTTTACTGACGCCTTGATTACCCAGACGGCCTGCTTGCCCACCAAACACGACCCCGCAGTGGTCCCAACATGTGCCATGCAAAGCCGTGACTTAGTGTTCAGCGCATCACCACTATTATGCTTGTGCAGTTGCCCTCAAGGACTCCTATACGTAGCGTACGCTTGATGCAATTACAACGCTAAGTGCCAGGGAGCACGGCTATACAGCCAATAGGCATTGTTGAAGCGCTGGCTCTATATGTGGCTGTCACTTCAAGTACCCTTTACTTCCATCCAGCCCCGTCTCTGCGTTCGTCCACTCTGTCTCCGGGGACGTTAACCCCACTGTGCTTTCACAGAATGAGTTGGGCGAAGGGCGATGTAGTAAAGTATTTATATAATAATAATAATAATAACAACAACAACAACAACAACAACAATAATAATAAGAATAACAATAACAACAACAACGACGACGACGACGACGACGAGGACGAGGACGAGGATGACGTGGGATCCATAGCAGTCTGGAGGGATCTCATTTACGGACGACACCTTTAACATAACCTGAGACTATAAAATAGACACGTTGAAAATAGAAAAATAT
>OMNS01049644.1:0-18135 GCA_900303225.1 Laemonema laureysi | reverse complement strand
TATTTAGGGAAGTTTGCATACAGCCATAATCACATGACAAGAAACTGCCGTTGTTGTCAGTTGCTCTTAAGGAGCGCAGAGTCAAACAGTGTTTAATCAAAAATAATAAATAATGCAAATTAATAATCCTCTGGCCTGAGGAACTTAACACACATTTGGTGTCACATGTGAGAGGCTGGCTTCTGCCCTCGGGCACTTGGAGAAAGGTGTGTGTACGTTTAAGCGTGCGTGTGCGTGTGTGTGCGTGCGTGTCACCTGCATGAAGAAGCCGGTGCAGAGCGCCCGTCTGATGTTAATATAGTAGTCCCTGCTGGTGAACTCAGTGCTGCGCCGAGGCAGGTTGAAGCGGTCCATGATGCGAGACAGCTGCTGCCGCACGTTGTCTGCAGACACCAGCGAGCGGTAGTTGACAAAGTTGTCGTAGCACCACTGGTTGGACTCATGGTCTGTTGGGTCAAATGCAAGGCAATAAATACTAAGGAATGGGAAGCAGAACCCTGTACGTCGCTGTTGGCTCAGCTACGACTCCCCCCCGGCGGGACTCACTCTGCTTGAAGGCATGGTAGACGTTGAGCAGGGTCAGGTGGTCTCCGTCGATGTGGGCGAAGCGCATCTTGGACTCGTCGGCTGCCTTCTTGGCCTCGGTGGGTCGTACGAAGCACTGTGGGACTAGACAGGGTTGGTGCGGGCCCCAACATGGCCGCCCACAGGCATCAGTCAACGCGCCCGCAAACATACACGGAGCAAAGCCTACGCTGCTGCTGCTGCTGCTGGTGGCAACCACAGTGGTCCCAGTGACTAGGGTTGGGGGGGAACTGGGACCCAGCAGTCCTACTACGGGACAGCAGACGTTCTGGTGGGAGGTGGCACAGAGCCTGGACCGGAAACCAGAAACTGCAAGGGGCGGAGTTACGGCTGGTTTCCTACTACTTCTACCCAAGTCTTTGTACAGCATCTCCATGGTGCTGATTGGAGACACGTCTTTACAGTTCACTACTGCTGGCCCAGTTTGTGTTCACCAGTTATGCCCTCACAGACCCCGCCTCCAGCGACATGATTGGTCGAAACAAATATGAAGCAGAAGAAAGTGAAACGGCCCGTAGACCAGATCTGAGCTGGTCTGCGTCTGAAGTGTGATTTGAGAGACTGTTGACTGGTGGTTGTAGGTGGTGGAGACATGTTGAAATGGAGGAACATTTGGGGAAACTAAAAGGGACAGACATCAACCCAAGGTCTTCATCAACGGCTGGAAGAGGAGATGATTCTGGGCAGGAGGGGACACAATTTCTTCTGCATTGACGAATGGGGACAAATGTTCAGCGCCTATGAATAACCAGGCTTTAACCATAATTATTATTACCATCATTATTATATGACCAGGCTGTGGAAACAACCCATGAGGTCATCCTTGCAGTAGTCCATTCTCCAGTAACAATCATTCATCATGATAAGGCTCCTACATGTCTTCACCAATATGTATAAAGACTGCATACCATTCTAACAGTAATCCAGGTCCTGGGCTGGGCCTCCTAACTGTGGTTTGGTGATGGCTACAGCCTGCATGCTAGAACCCAAGCTAGGGCTTTGGATTTGGTTTGTTAGGTCAGCCCAGCTCTGGGCATTACCTGACAGCATGGCGGTAATGGAAAGGATCTCGTTGGAGCAGTTGAACTCGCAGCTGGCGATGACCAGCTTGGCCAGCTGGGGGTCCAGGGGGAACTCGGCCATCATGGAGCCCAGCTCTGTCAGGTCTCCGTCATCGTTGAGCGCTGCCAGGTAATTCAGCAACTCCAGGGCACGCATCAGAGTCTCAGGGGCTGGGGTTCGAGAGAGGAGGTGAGACACGGACCACACTCCAGAATAAACAAGGCTTTATAAACCAGCCTTTAACGAGAGGTCTAAACCAGGCCTTCTAAACCATGCTGCATGGAGAAGTGCAGCAGGCCTTCTAACCAGCCTGTAAGGAGGGGTATGAAGCCTTCCTGGTTCTCTCACCTGGAGGGTCCATGAAGTCAAAGTGCACCAGGTCATCGATGCCGAGCTTCTTCAGCTGCAGCACCACGGAGCCCAGGTTGGACCTCAGGATCTCAGGGTACGTGTTGTCCTGCAGGGGTCAGGGGTCGCTAGTTAACGTGATGTTCCCAGATAAACACAACATGTCCACGCTTGTCAAAGATCCATCAAAGAGTTAGATTTGACCAATCAGCTCAATAATAATGAATACCACATAGAGTTAGTTTTGGTTGCGTACACATTTACTATGTAGCGGTCACTTATCACAGCGACTTAGTGAATGTATTAAGGATGGGGTCGGTGTCGGGGCATCTTGCTGAAGGATGCCTAGGAAGGAAACTGCACACATTGGGGTTCAAACCCAGAGCTTCACCCTAAACTCTACTAGATCCTCCTGTGATCAGATGCATTGTATCATCATGAAATGAAGACAGACTTATCGTGATACCCAGTTTTATAGTATAAATTAATTACGATGAGAAGATATGCCCTTAAAATGATCAAATATGAGGTTTGAAACATAGTTTTAGTCTGATACCATACTTTCATAATTTCCATATACTTCAATGTAATGATGCTCATGATGGGTTAGGGTTAGGGTTATATTTGGTGATGGTGATATTTATCGACACTGTGCCCGTGCTCATGGTGAGCCCTACCGCCTCCGAGGCCGCTCAGCCCTACCTGCATCTCTGTCTTGTAGGCCTTTTCTGTGTAGAGGCGGAAGCACTTCCCGGGCCTCGTCCGGCCGGCACGCCCCGCCCTCTGCTGGGCGGAGGCCTTGCTGATGGCCGTGACCAGCAGCGACTCCACGCGGATACGAGGGTTGTACACCTGGACACGCGGCCCACAGAACAACACACGTCACACAAAACTACCGTGTCTTGGTTCATAAGAAATGGCAACAAGACGTCGCCCACCTTCTGCTTGGCGAAGCCAGGATCGATTACAAACACAACGCCGTCGATGGTCAGGGAGGTTTCAGCGATGTTGGTGGACACCACAACCTGGACAACAACAGGCATCTCAACTGCATGTTTTGGGTATTTAATAACTGATTGATTCTCCAGTAACACTGCGGGTCTGGGTGGAGGGTGCTACCTTCCTTCCGATCGCACCGCTGGGCTTCCTGGGAGGTGGAGGCTCAAAGATCCTCTGCTGCTGCTGTGGGGGCAGAGTGGAGTACAGTGGGATGATCTTGATGTCCCCCACCTCGGGCCCCAGGTCGTCCACCTCCCGCTTGATCCTCTTGCAGGCCTCGTCGATCTCCTGGAGGGGAACCACCAGCAACATGCAAGAGGTCCATTTGGAGAACAAGTTCTGTGCTTTTCAGTTTCAGATCAATAATCTATTTCTTTAGGCTACTTGTCAGACAAAATAAGCACATTTAGAAAATGACTTTGGACTGTGGCGCCTCGTGACGCTGATCGACATCAAGGGTCACCATGTGGAGATGGATCGTTCTGCCAGGTGGTACGACCCACTGGGGATTGATCTGGGCGGTTGATCTAAATGGCCAATCAACACCACACCTGCTGGCAGAACCCTTTAAAAAAAACAACAACTAAACAAGCAAATTCCAAACGGACCTCCTGACCGGTGAGGAAGAGGAGGCAGTCGCCCTCTTCTTCCTCACACATGTGGATCTGGATGACGGTGCGGATGGCCGCCTCCAGGTAGTCCCTCTCGGGCTCTGGCGTGTAGAAGATCTCCACGGGGTGCGTGCGCCCGGGGATGGTCAGCAGGGGGCAGCTGTCAAAGTACACCTGGAACTTGCCAGCGTCCAGCGTGGCACTCATCACGATCACCTGGGTGGGAACAAAACTAAACAGTGTTTCGGTCCGTTTCCGCGGGCGGGGCCTAAAGTCTGGTTTCTACTCCTCCTCAGTGTGGTAGTCGTGGCGACAGAAAGACAACACGTACCTTCAGGTCCGCTCGCTGCCGCACCACCTCCTTCAGTACACCCATCAGGATGTCCGTGGCCAGGGTCCTCTCATGGGCCTCGTCCAGAATGATGACCCCGTACCGCTCCAGCAGGGGGTCGTTCATGGCCTCCCTGAGCAGCATACCGTCGGTCATGTACCTACACACACACACACTCTATTATCTATTCATTATTCTCATTAGCAGACACTGCTATCCAACAAGCAGCCTCCAGTGAACACAGGAACATTAAGGAGCATTCAAGAAGTCAGGACAGACATCTTGCTGAAGGACGCCAGCAGGTTAGGCTGGACATGAATATACATACATACTAATATATACATACTAATACTCACTCATGTACTCAGGATACTAATACTCACTCATGTACTCAGGCTACTAATACTCACTCATGTACTCAGGCTACTTCTCCACAGTCACTTACTTCAGGATGGTCTTGGCTGAACTACAGTCCTCGAATCTGATGGAGTAGCCGACCTCCTGTCCCAGCATGACGTCCATCTCGTCCGCTACCCTCTGAGCCACACTCATGGCAGCTACTCTCCTGGGCTGAGTACAGGCCACCGCACGCTTTGGACCGGGAAGACCCTTCACCAGATCCACGCACCACTGTGGGATCTACAGCGAAACATAACGTATTATACAGCAACCAACAGCGAACCAAATGGGTTACCAATGGCCACCATTAACTAAATAATAAATATATATGCAGCATTTCTACGTGTCTTTGTTTCATTTGACCCTTAGTATGTTTGAAGACAGAATACTGTATTGATATGATGTTCTGTATCTCACTGGTCATGAGAATGTACCACGTCTGGGGGGTCCTGGGCCAAATCAACCGCAGTAAACAGTCTGGGAACCACTGCTCTAGAACGCATGTTTACACGCACCCACGCATGCGTGCGCGCGCGCACACACACACACACACACACACCTGGGTGGTCTTGCCGGAGCCAGTCTCGCCAACAAGCACAAAACTCTGATGGCGTGTGATGATGTCGTTGAAGCTCTCCTTGTATTCCCACACCGGCAGCTGTAACCGTTTCTTCAGGATCTCATAGTAGCGCGGTGTGTGTGGCAGGTTGGTGAAGGGGTTTATTTGCTGGTGCATGGCTAGGCTAGGCTTGATGGACGGTATGCCTGCTCCGAGGGGGACGCTGTTTGACGAGAGAGCCGGGGGCTTGACGTCCTTCTCCCGGTCTCTGTCCCGGTCTCGGTCCCGGTCGCGGTCCCTGGAACGATCCTCGCGGTCTCTGTCCCGGTCTCGCCTGAACACAAATTGAAAACGTTATACTTCATTAGTTTGAAATTACTTCCCAAGTTACTTATTACTTACTACGTTCTGGATGACAAAAAAGTAACCATATAGACAGATAGTATATATGACGTATCTATGAGTGTATTTACGTTATTTAGTGCGACCGTTGACGTATAATCTATCACGTTATTCCGTTGTTCAACCGTCCAGTCAGATTGGTTCACTATTTGTACATATCTGTAGCTTAGCACAGTTACCGGTCAGCGGACAGGACATCCTCAGCTACCTGTGAGCTAACCAGGGGCACACGTGCTAGCATGGAGCTGGACGTGTGACAGACGTTGTGGTCGCTAGCCGTTAGCATGCTACCAGCAATAATAAACAAACACTTGAGGAGGACCAGGCGTGTACATGTGTCACTGCACGGGCATGACTTAACTGCGGCCGTGGTGCAGTTAATACAGACGACTAGAATAAAACAACCATTTATCAGATGACAAGAGGCAGGTAATAGATTAATTGAATTGAGTATAAGAAGCTAACGTTGCAGCGAGGTAGCGACCACTAGCCTAGCCTAGCCACGCTAATGGTTTCCATAACGCAGCTAATGCTGTTAAATGTTACGAATGAAACTCACCCCTCGGTCCGCTTCTTACTGGACGAGTAGTCGTCGCCCAGGTCGAGTCGGTGTCGTTTAGACATTTCTGTTCGGACAGATGGACGATATTAGAAAGCAAAGCGCACCGGTCCTCTCTGCTAGCATCCAGCAGACACTGGCTTCCAGACAAGCTGCACCGGAGCGCATGCGCGACGACAAACACAACTTCCGCTCCTGGAGACCCGCCTCCCGGGGCGACCTTTGTTTCCTCGGATGCGGAGCCGTGGAGAGACAAGGAAACCCCGCCCTACTGTGCTGTGATTGGCTGCCACTGTTACTGCGAAGTCGCTGCTTCAGAATATTCTTGTCTCGCCTAGTTTTAATCGTTCCCCATCGTTAACCAAGTGATTAGTAGTGCAGGTTCGTGCAACATTATCAGGCATTATTGTATTCCAGAATAAATTAAGTGTTCGCTTGGCTGGCGTGAATAATAGATTGTCCCCTTTGAGTGGACTAAAGGAGATGCAACCCTGTTACTCTAATTACGGTAATAGGGTTCCAAGTATATGCTGAACATTTGGATGTATAATATATGTAGTATGTATGTATGTAGTGTAAATATTGCAGGAGTAGTGTATACCTGTTTGTCTCTTCAATGTTTTGACATTGAAATCCCGTGTATGTGTGAGTGGCTGTCAATTACGTTTAAAGTTGAAATATCTTCAAGACTACATGCACTATTGCTTAGAACAGTCATAGCACACGATTCCACTATAGTAGGCCTACCTTTCATGGGAATTCTTTTTTGGGGGTCATTTTATCTGATGTTATGTTTATGAGGGGATAGGGAATGATACGAAGTAAGAGAACAGGGAGCTGTTAATCAAATCCAGGTAATCTAATATACTAGTTGATTAAAAAGTCCTCGGGGCAGAAGACGGGTGCAGCCTGCATATATGTTGGATCGCTATTTTAAATTGGCTGTTCACCCCAGGGAACATTTAATATTGGACTAGGGAGCGTCAACACGGACTGCCCGACCCCCCTCTACGTCACGCCCATCGACAAGTTCAAATAGCAGAGATCAATAAACCCGTGACGGGCAGAGCTGCAGAAAACCACTCCGTGCGCACGAAGGACCCAACTTCTGCTATTACGCATTTCAACCATGATTCCAAACAGGTAGGTGGATTAACTTTGGGCTACATCTTAGGCTATGTCTATTTTCAAAGCAAAACGTAAATGAATGCATCATGTTTTTCTGGAAAATATTCACGAGCTACGAGTTTTGAACTTTATGTTTTTAGTTAATTTAAAGTAATAATGTCGAAGAATTTAATGCAAATACATGTCTGTTAAGTCGCTATCTATCGCCGAATCAGGTAACACAGTGGTGATTGAGCCTATGTCCCACTGTTGAAAATCAATGTATTTATAGTATGAAGAAGTTATGAACAGTATTATGAATGTTAATGAACTGGGTGTCGGTGGCGACATTAGTGACGCGTTTGGTTCCGCCGGAACTAATGTAGCAGACTTTATTGTTATAATTGTTCTACTGAAAACTTGTCCACTGTGCCTTTAGTCGTTTTTTGTTTTGGTTATCTGTCCATGTTGGTTACGTTGGTTCATTCACTTGTGTAGCGAACATGGCTGTATAATAACAGCCTATAACCCTGTTATACAATCTCAAAAGTAGGAATTGTGATCCAGTAGGAAGACTGATTGTTGTTTGTTTGTGCTCCAGGTCAAAGTGGCCCTCTCTGTGTATCAGCCTATTGGTTTTCCTGGTAGAACTCCAAGCCACGGTTGAAGCTTGCAGTGATGCTGACACTTTACCAGAGGTCGTCCAATACAATAACACTGTGTACGCTGCGTGCAGAATGAAACCCAGCAGCGGACTTGCCGTCCAACTCCCCCGGGTCTATGGCCATGTTCTCTTCAAGCAGGCGTATCCGGAGGGAACCTTGAACGTCTACTTTTACATCGGTGGCTTTCCAATCTCCTCAAGTGACGCCGACTTCAGAGCCATTCACATCCACCAGTTTGGAGACATCGCCGAGGGCTGTGGTGCCACTGGTGGTCACTATAACCCATACGGGGTGTCCCACCCTGGCCACCCAGGGGACTTTGGTAACTTTGCGGTCCTTAACGGGAAGATCATTGGAGAGAAGGAATCCACTAACGCTACCCTGTTTGGACCACTGTCGGTCATCGGGAGGGCCGTGGTGCTGCACCAAATGGCAGATGACATGGGCCTTGGAGGCGATGCAGAGAGTGTTCTCAGCGGGAACGCTGGCACCAGGCTGGCGTGCTGCGTCATTGGGATTTCCTCAGACACCCTCTGGAAGAAGTACCGTTGACGACATCATTTGGTGTACTATTGATGACATTGTTTGGTGTACCATTGATGACATCATTTGATGTATAGATGGCATCATTTGGTGTAGCATTGATGACATCATTTGATGTATAGATGGCAATTGATGACATAATTTGATGTATAGATGGCATCATTTGGTGTACCATTGATGATATCATTTGATGTACAGATGACATCATTTGATGTTCCTTAATTTTGTTGAGATACAACTAACCATTTAAAAACAGACCATTTGTGTATTAGCATCCAAGTAAGTTATAGCCATCCCTGAGTGGAGCACACGCACGCACACACAATATGGAGAGGGAACCGAGGAAGGTATTTCATTAAGATAATAAAGTGCATTATGTGACAGACTACATGTATATTATGACTCAATTTCTTTATTTTTTCTACATTTTAAATGACTGTTTCATATATTATTCATTTTGTGGTTTATTGATGTATTTACAGATATTTACACAACGTTTAATAGTTTGGTCTGCATGTAGTTAGTAGCTGAAAACATCAGGACATTGAAAATACCTTTTACACTAAATTCTGCCCTGGGACACATTCTCATTTTGGGTGAAAAAAGGTGTACAAATATCCATGTGAATATTTCACAATGACTCCAACATCACGTGGGCTTCACTTCAGGAGGTCTTTCTTCATTCAGGTCTCCTGAGGCCAGAGCCCTGGCCTCAGGATCCAGTTCACACACCGTACGCATACGTCGTGTTTTTAGGATTGTTCCTCCTCCTTTTGGGGGGAACCAGGGTTCTCTGGGAGATCCTCAGAAGACCTGGAAACTGGCTCCTGTACAATGGGCAAGTCGTTTCCATGGTGACCAGGTGACGCCACAGACTCCATGGGGTCAGAAGACTGGTTGTTGGGGTCGTCCTCCTCGTCGTCGTTGTTCAGACCCTCTTCAGTGGGAGGTGTGACCGATACGTCGCCGCCGGACTGGTGCTCTGTACTGGACCCAGGGATCTTTATGGAGTCAGGTGATGGCGACGATGGGTCTCTTTGTGATTGGTCAGGATCACTGAAGCCAGACGATTGGTCCTTCTGGACAGGCGTGTTGTGCTGAGTGGGGGCTGACTCGCCCTCACCTGTGAATGTACAACAGCACTTACTTGTTTCCCCATCTGAAAGTCAAGCAGGCTGACAGAAGCAGCTTTATGAGGCGGTGGCTGCGGTCCATCCAGCCCAACAGAGAAGGTTTCACATATCGACGAGCTATCACATAACGCTGACCGCTGGAAGGCCCATCCATCACACCTACAACATTTCCAACAATGCAAGTTCAGTTTACTGATCCTCCGCTGATGATAGATAGAATGGATACGTTGATTCTGGTTTCTCGGTTGTGATTTCCAATAACTTCTAAAGTTGTGACAGTAAATCGGCACTATAGCCTCTCCTTATAAAATAGCCCACACTACACCACATACTCTCTTATCCTTATCATAGACTCTTATCCACTCTCTTCAATGTAAGTGCTGCCTGGTAAACTCATAATGCCCAGTCACACAAGAACCAAACACTGTCTGACCGACTGAATAATTACTGAAAAAGACAAGCTGACTTAAAACAAGGTAACTACTGGTATTGTTGGACATCCTGGCCTTTTTGGAGAGACAGAGAAACCAAATATGTTAACATGTACATTAACAGCCCTCTGCTGCTTCGTTGGTAGCTACTGTAGCTACTTCCAGCAGAGCCCATGTGACCAAGAAGGAGCCAACCAAAGAGACAGAATGCTTCCCTTACCTTCCGGGATGTGAGGAGCTAGCAGGGCGGTCTGTGGGGGACCTTCGGGGATGTGAGGAGCTAGCAGGGCGGTCTGTGGGGGACCTTCCGGGATGTGAGGAGCTAGCAGGGCGGTCTGCGGGGGACCTTCCGGGATGTGAGGAGCTAGCAGGGCGGTCTGTGGGGGACCTTCCGGGATGTGAGGAGCTAGCAGGGCGGTCTGCGGGGGACCTTCCGGGATGTGAGGAGCTAGCAGGGCGGTCTGCGGGGGACCTTCCGGGATGTGAGGAGCTAGCAGGGCGGTCTGCGGGGGACCTTCCGGGATGTGAGGAGCTAGCAGGGCGGTCTGTGGGGGACCTTCAGGAGCGGTGCTCCCTCTTCCCTCTGTCCAAGTGCAACAACACATACTTTACTACAACACAATACTGGCAGCATCATGCAAGCACTGGACACCATGAGGATGGTGACAATTAAATAAACGATGGATTTCAGTGATTTGAGTAATTTCAGCAGATATTTGAGGGCTATATGTTGAGAGAAAAATAGAGAGAGAACAAAAAGTTCAACCACAATAGAGACATACTTCCACATAATCCCAGGGAAACATTATAGGTCAGGCCTCCATGCAGCAGGAAGAGGGAGAACAAGAAGAGAAGATGAAACGAAGAACAGAACGCATTTGGCTCAGATGATGGAGACGTTAAGGTAAGTGGTGTAAGCGTTTAGAACCACATATTCCCTCTTAGAAGCCCAAGCACCAGTTATCCCCAAGATGGGTCACATTCACAAACCAACGAGTTACTGGTCAGCTCAAACTAACCGGTTTAAAGAAGGCCAATCTGTCTATGAACCGAAGATATAAGCCATTACTTTCTGTACAGCAGACAGAATTATATTTTATATTTGTGAGTGCATGTCTGATAGTCCGATAGCACACTCGATAAAACATGATCTTGTACTCTTCATCACACGGTGTCAGGGTGTCTACCTGGTAGGCTCCACAGTCCAGACACTTCCAGGGTTTTCAGCTTCTTCTCCAGCGCTGCCACTCGGTTTCCAAGGATTCTGAACATGGAGGGGGTTCACATCAATAAAGGCAACGTCCATAACACCAACCTTTTGAACTAATAACTAATAGGATGGTGATGGGCGCGCTGTACTTGTTGGTCTGTCGCTGGTGCTGGATCACCATGTTCTTCTCATGGATGGTTTCCAGCAGGGCCGTGGCCAGAGACTTGAGGTCTGAGATGGACTGGTGAGTCAACGGGAGACTGCAGCCATTCTCCTCAGACAGCAACAGCTCCTGGACTGCATGCATGGAAATCAAGCAACAAGAAAACCAAAGGGGAATCATTAGTAGATGCATGTAGAGGGCAGGAAAATGTAGTGGCTGGGGTGTTTTGACTCCCAGCCAAAGGGCACTGGGTTCGATTCCCCAATGTCCAGTCTATCCATCGAGGCATTCTCCAGTCTACCCATCCTCAAGATGCCTAATCCTGACATGCATCTAAAAGAAGTGTAGATAAATAGCTTCTTTAAGCCTCTAGTTTTCTATCGGAGAGCCATGAGAAGCACTCTGGCTTGCTTGGAGAAACGTTTAGTGAACACTGTTGGCTTCACCTTGCTTAGCAGACAGCACCCCTGTCAGAGCACTGCTGTTGGGTTTACCGCTCAACTTGGAGTTCTTCCTGCTCTCCAGTGCGTTCTGAAATGGGAAATGGTTTATTATTAATGACAGCATTTTTCCGTTGGCTTTTAATTTCATTGTCCATTCTTGGAGGCAAATTATACAAGACAAAAATGTATGAGTTGATCTCAACATACTTTGTACTTCATTAAATTAGTCTTGAGAATGTTGACTTCCTCTTGAAGATGGCCAAAGCGTTCATGTAAATACCTGGGAGACAACATTAGGTAACATTGTTAATCTGTTAACCGGTTTTTAAAACTACATAATTTGGCATAGCATAAAAACAAGTAAAACGCTAACAAACACATATGCTTGAAGAGTATGTGCACTGCATGGGAGCATATGATCAGTAAAATGACTACTGACAACTCCTCATGCATTTACCTTTATCCAAAGTGACTTCACTTGAGACACGTTAGCTCATTAGACAGAAATTTATTTTAGAATTTACTATTTACGAATTTAGCAGATGCTTTTATCCAATGGGACAAACGTCATCAGGAGCAACTCGGGGACAGACATCTTGCTCAAGAATGCCTAGAGATTGCAGAAACTGGGTCTTACAGCTTTTTTATGTAATTGAATGTAATAATCTTGTGATGTCACTAGTGGATATAATTAGACATTTCAGAGATATATAGTGAGTTCACATTCTGTTTCTGTCTGCAGACGAGTCTGGCCTCGACCCGTTGAAAGCCTTTTCCAAAAAATGTTAAATGTGAGGACCACTCCGCGCTCGGGGAGGGAGTCTCAGTTCAGTGCCGCAGTCTAAAGTTAAAAATAACTAAATAGACTGGATAACGACGTTAAAAGAGGAACAGAAATCTGCACACAAGGCTTTCATCAGATTAGAATATGTTTTTGTTTTACTTCCGACCAGATTCGGCGAGAGCCAAGAGAATCACTATAATTGTTATCGGCCGCGGCCATTTTGGAAATTGCTGCCCAGCCAAAGCCAGACTGATGCAAACATGAACTTCAGGTTGGTCTCACAAGGCTCTAGGGACACAATAAGAATAATCCCATGGAAGCCAACGGACCGGTTCTCCATGCAGAGGGCGTCGACGTCCAGCAGGCGGATGTCGTCGTTGCCTAGGATCTGGTTCATCTCCAGGTTGAGGCGATGGGCCTTCTCCTGGAAGACGGTGCGCTCAGAGCTGATGTCCTGGAGCTCGTCTGTCAGCGACCTCACGCTGTGTTCCAGCAGCTCGTTCTGACACACACACACACACACATAAATTATTAATATCATTATATAATATGATGATGATATGATAATATCATTATCATCATTATTACCATGTCATAGTAATTAATGTCGTCGATGACACAATCACAATGCTTTCATTAAAAAGACCATCCAATTACGAAACGACTTGTCATGGACCTACAAACTCACCTCAAAGTACCAAGTTGAGACCAAGTCCTGTCCTTCGTGTCTCCTACCTGTTCTCTGGCTCTCTCCAGCTGTTGGACCAGGTCCTCCCTCTCATGGGCGGGGAAATGTCTGGCCCCAACCTCCTCGTCTCCCAGCCTCTGTCTGGTGATGGTCATCCGTAAGAGCTGCAGAGACAGTCAGCCCATGGTGAGCTCCACACCTCAGTCCATAGATATGGACGGAGGAAGGGTACAAAGCCCTATCCCACTTAAACTACCAACAGTGATTAGATAGGAGTTACTTTCATCAATAACAACATTGTTTTTTTTAATTGACTTAATCAGCTGAAATGTAAACACTCAAACGACAGTAAAACATCAGGTGGATGCTGTATGTGATGGTTGTCGTTCATGTTGGATTGGTAGCGCGTTGGTTCAGAACTGTTGACAGGCGTCCCGTTGGTGGAGCCTTATTGACCAATCAGGATCAAGTGTTCAACAATGCAGTGCTAGGTACCTTGTTGTCCCCTTGGGCCTCCGCTAAGCGCTGTGTCACTTCCTTCACTTCCTCCGAGAGCTGCTTGTTGCTTTCTCTTGAGTCCCTCAACAGCTGGGATAAATTTACCTGGTTTGGGGAAAACACATATTTACTGAGCAGCTAAGTTAGCAGCTAGCCCAGCTAGCCCCAGCTAGCCCCAGGTAGCCCCAGCCCGTCTGGTAATACCACTCAGGACCTCTAGAGGCGCTAGCGGTCACTGCAGCGTCCGGTCTGCCCTCAGCCCAACCTGAGAGGATGGAGACGTACTGCTGCCCAGAGGACGTATTCAGGTGAACACTGAAGAACTTTAACTCTAACTGGATCACTTGAAGGAGCTTGATGGACTGTAGACAGTCTGCTTTACGCTGAATTCAGTCGGGTGATGCTGCTAATAATTAGACAGTTGGCCAAATCTTACACATTGTGCCTTTAATCAAATCAACCAGAGAAATCGAAATACCTGGTTCCTTTTTTCTGGAGGCAAATCTCCATCCTAAAAGAAAGAAAGAAACAAAACATGATGGGTCATTAGATACAGATATAGATATAGATTCATATTCACTCATGCAACACAAGGACCATCGTCTGGGGGATCAAACCATTGCAACCTCCTGGTTTCACGAAAACATCGTTTCCACGATTTGTCAAAATCACCTCGTTGTGCTGATCCTGCCTCATTTCAATACAGCAATAGAACACTCTGGTGTCTGACGAGACATTTAGTAAAGTCCTTATATGGTGATTTAGTGTCACTTGACTCAGTGCTGACCAGCGCACACGGACTCCACAAAGTGCTGTCTTGCTATTGTCCACATTCCTGGCAACGTGCGCAGGCTAATGCTAACTATGACCTAGTGAAGAGACCACGGCTACGATGGTTGGACCACCCAGACCGCTGTGGTCCTTTCAGGAGCAGGTAGGGGTTAGGGCATCTTGCTCAAGGACGCCAGCTGGTGGACTGTGAACATTGGGGTTCAAACCCAGAACCCTTCGGCTCAGAGTCAACCAACAACAGACTACAATGCCACCATTTCTGTGGAACACGTTAGGTGCTTACGATGAGTTCCCGGTACTTCTTCTTGAGCCCCTGGTGTCGCTCTCGGAGCTGGTTGGCCATCAGCCGGTACTGGTCTCTCTCCTGCTGACACGTGTCCAGCTCCTTGGACAGGATCAGGAGAGCCTCTTTCTTGCTCTCCAACTTACGCTTGCAGACCACAAACTGTATTTAAAAACAATGATGATGGGTGGTGATGGTGGTGGTGGTGGTATGGCAGGGGCATCACGGCATTAGAGCAGGGCGACAAGGCCGTATTTAATTAGAATTATGCCTCGTCGTGCTTTTCTAACGCCTAAAAGCAGGCACCTCCCCGTATAACCAATAACTAAAGAGGTTAACACCTTAATATTGACTTTAGAAGGTCGCTTATCGCAGGCTATCAAGGCCCAGCTATATTGTGTACCAAACTAAGTACACACAGCCCAGTTGACATTGCACGGGTGCGGATTAACCCTGGTAGTTAAAAAAGGTACGAAACACGTTTCGTCGGCACTGACTGACCCATTAACATAACGTAACATAACATGATCAATGTAACGAAGGGCATCCGGTTTAAACACCGACATCGCACGATAATCGCATCAACGCCGCACGTATCCTCGTCGTATCTTCTTAAAACCCAATGCTCGCCTACACTGCGGTGGGCAGAGGGATCATTTGTAGGACGTCTAATTGATTAATTGATCGTATCGATCAGTGGTGACGCGGTAGTGATCATAATAAGGCTTTCCAGATGCGCTCACCTCGCTCACCATCCCCTGCCAGTCGCTCTCGGTCCGTCTGCCTGAGTCCGTCATGGTCCCTCAGAAGGTCTCTCCTCCGCAGGACGACATTACAGGTCGCTCTCAGCGATCAGCTGAACGCGTTTATCACCCGGGACGTCAGGGGCTCAGGCCACACGTCACTTCCGCCTCTGCCCAAACGTCACAGACGTCACGACGGGGTGAATTTCAAATTAAAACGCGCGATAAGAAATTTATAGACTTATATCTAAATATCTAAATATAAACGGATATAAATACATATAAATAATATAACGTTGTTCATTTGTAAAGACGTTCCACATTGTTTTCTTCCTCTTATACCCTATAAATATAATTCGAATACAAATGTAACACTGCTGTACACTTTTGGTTATATATTTATTTCGCCAGTTGCATTGCTCACATCCATAATTTGAGGATCACAAATATACAAATAATCAAGATGATTATGTTCTTAATCTTGGAAATGACGTTGACATACACATTGCATAGTAATAGTGAATAGATTGGTACGACATTCAATTTTGCTATTCAGGAATATTAGGCACTCAGTTTTTTTCTAAAAGCGTAACATACATATTCTTATTGCATTATTGCTAATACAGTATGTTTAGCAGGGAACATTCACATATAGTTTAGGTGAGCACAGTATTTAACTCTGGTATGTATTGTACACAAGGCATGTTGTTAGGCATGTAGAAAGCGGAGTTTTACAAACGACCCTGGACGCAAGTATTACAAAGGACTTAGGGTGACGTCATTGCAATACATCTTGAAAATGACATCATAAAAGGACGTATTTTTTGAGATCATCTCTTGCGATTTCATACCCATGCATTTAATGTTTTTTTCATTCACATATTGCAATATAAACATAGTTTCAAGTTGTATGTTCACTCTTCACTGCAATAATACTCGATAAAAGTGCAAGAAAAATATCAGAAACCTGCCTCAACGTTTGCCTTGGACTTATGAATTGATTATTATTAAGTGATATTGTGTTGCATAAAGCAAAAGTATTTGAACTTCCACCTCCTCTTTTGACCCCTGTGAGTCTAAACAGTCATACCTATATAGTATCAATAAGATGCCAAAGCTATTCAGCTCTACATTACAAACTCAGGTCTACAATGATGTGCTCAAAAACCATGGACTTCCCCTTGAAGCTGGAGGAGAAGATGAAGGTCCTCCTGTCAGTGTTCACCACCGTGAAGGATCGCGGGGACTGAACGTAGATGTCCTTGAACTTCACGAAGCTGTGGCTCTCCCCGTCCCACAGGTAAATCTGAGTGAAGGAGTAGTCGCTGCCCAGGGCAAGATAGCGGCGTTCCCCGAAGGCGAAGGGCTGGAGGATCATCGCCCCGCGAGATGGCAGCACCTGCACCTCGGTGAACTGCTTGCTAGTCCACTTCAACACCCTGGAGTCCCCGATGTAGCAGGCCATGGCCAGGTAGGTCTCGCTTCCCCCCGTGCGGAACGCCTTGACAGCTAGCACCTCGTCCATCATGGGGATTTCTCCGTGGAGCATGAACTTCAGGGTGCTCTTGTTCCACACGTAGATGATGGGCGCCTGGGAGCGACTGGATATGACGAGGTAGGATTTCCCGTCCACTTGGACAAACTCTGCATCGGTGTCACGGAACCACTCGTGGAGGAATTGGTAGGAGAAGAAGCCGGTTTCGTTGCGCTCCGGTTGGTCCATCCACTTGTAGAGCGTGGAGAGGCCCGCCTTGGAGCTGTCCACGATGATGAAGTACCACTCGCCGTCCACCTGGAAGACCTCGATGTCGTTGGGCTTGGAGATGTTGAACACTTCGATGGTTTGGAACATTGTGAACTTGTTCTGTTGATCGTCAAACTTGTAGATGTGAGAGCCACCGAAGAGCTGGGTGACGAGGATCAAGACGTGATTGTCGATCACAACAGACTTGCAGCCTACGACAGATTTTCCTACAGAGGAAACAACTGGTTAATATAATTAATATAGTTAATTTCTTATAATAATTCAGTTAGTGACTGATAGCCCTACGTGTAACCCGGTGATTCCAAAGTTGTTTTGTCAGGCCTTCCCCTTCGATAAACATGAGTAATGTCCTTCAAATGAAAAGAATGAACCTCTAGCTCAGCAAAGTGATGACATTCCCCAAGGGAGCTCCTCCCATGTTGGGAAACATGGGCGTAACTAACATGGTATTATTAGTATCTTTCAAACCTGTAATGTTATCAAACTTTCTGAAGTTCATTTCAATGTGGTCCCACTCCATGACCACACAGCTGTTGGAACTGGGAGCAGCCATGGCAACGTAGATGTCCTCTTTGGAGGAGAAGATGTCTGCCGACATGGACTGGATGGGGATAGACTGGTGGCGGATGAAGTCTGACAAACACACATGATTTGACCTTCAACCTGCTCTGTGTAACTTCACTCCATCATGAAGAATCTGAACTAGAGCGCTTCTCAACAATACAACTGTGACCACATCCTTGACAGTGGTATCATTTCAGATGTTACACCTTGTCGTTTATGTGCAAATTAAATCCATATGCTTGCAACTTTTCAATTCTAAATATAAACATAAAACATATAATGGTGTGTGTGTGTGTGTGTGTGTGTGTGTGCGTGTGTGTGTGTGTGTGTGTGTGTGTGTGTGTGTGTGTGTGTGCGTGCGTGCATATAGGTGTGTGTGTGTGTTTGTGTGTGTGTGTGTGTGCGTGTGTGTGTGTGTGTGTGTGTGTGTGTGTGTGTGTGTGTGTGTGTGTGTGTGTGCGTGCGTGC